>SDVV010044285.1:0-10170 GCA_016164225.1 Gammarus roeselii
TGAATGTGAGCGTGTGAGGGTGTGAGGTGCGCCTTGCCGTCGGCCACCCCCCTTTCTGGGGGATGCGGCCTAGTGTCTGTATCTGTATCTGTATTTACCCTTGTGCAGTGGAACACAACAAGCATTGCGCCACTCAATCGGCACCACACCCGACACGAAACACAGGTACAGTAGCCTCACAAGTCATTTGCATTTGACTATAGTAACTCCACATCTCTTCAAGCATTCAGCCACAACACTTCTTCCTTAGTAATGTCCGCCAAAAGTCTCTCGCCCAACACCGGCATCACTATTCAGAGCAACAAAGTCAGTCTCTCTGACATCAACATTCAGCAACAAATGCGGCCATTATGTGACATGGAATCGAACTCAATTATTTATTTATTTATTATTTGCTTCAATGTTCCACCGGAGTCCCAACGCGAAGTTAATGCAGACTCCCCCGTAGGGCGGTAATCGAACTCAAGGATTAGTCTATGGCTGCAACTCCAGCAATGAATGTTGCTGGCTGGCATAATCTGCAATACTTGGATATAGGAAAAACGATCAAAAACGAATGTTCTATTAAGAAAATTGTGACAAATACAAACAAATGACTAGACTAGAAATCACAGCATAATACTAATATTGCAAACACAGGGGAATGTGCCGCCAAATTCATGAACCAACATTAGTTCACTATGTCCATTAAAATATTTGTTCGGCGATTATGAAAAAATTAAGACACGCAACGTGAGCTAATGATACTTAGCCATTAAAGGATAAAAAGAGTGGCAAGGGAACGAGACAAAAGTTTTGTGCTTCAGGTAGCTTTATGATAGCTTTATTTATCTCTGGTGTGAAGCGTTTGGTTGAAACTCATTACTGATGACCTGTTCTTTCCAGAGCGGTCATCACAATTGTGCAGAATACGAAGCAATAGTCTGAGTTTTTCTGGCGCCGAACGTCAAACCAGCAACTAGCGCTGCATCGACTATAGTCAAGTATCAGTTTAGATTATTGTGATTTGGTTTACTACTGTGTTCACTTAACGTCCTTTACGAGGCGAATGTCAAAGGTATGAACGGAGGCCACAGGATGTACAGGAACTCCCAAGGTGCCGAGGCCATATGGTCTCAGCACTCTCCAGGTGGCAGCAAGGATGATAAACACTCAACCTACCCTGCAACACAGCAATAAGGATTAGCGTCGTCCTTAAGGTACGCCCAAACACCTGCTGAGCGGAGAAGATAAAGAAGAGATAAAAAAAGAGGGATCACTAGCTGTTTTCTTCGATGAGAAAGTACCTTACACTCGGTGTAGAAAATCTCACGCATGAGATCTTCAGGAATGGAAAAAGAGAAAGGAGGAGCCAAACAAAACAGTTGCATGAAAGAAAAAACGGAACCTGTTTATTATCAGCTACCCGAAACGAGAAATTTTAGAACCAGTTTGCAAAGACAATAGGTAGAGTTGTTGTGAGAGGTAAAGATAAGTTAAGGGAAATTTAAACTTAATACCTCCAGCGAACAAGCAGTGCTTTCGTTGATGCATCCTGTCCATCCCAAGGCAGTGGATTTTTTTTATCTAAGACCGCAGTAGAATTCTACGATCAGTTTGGTGACGATTACCTAAAATTTTACTTAATAAACGTTCCTTCGAAGAGAAAGTACCTTATAAATATAAAATATTGAGCGAATAAATAAAATAAATGCGGTTCCACGTTTGAAACAAATGATAAGATTGTAGTGCAGACGCAGTGCTTACACGTGATGATCCATCCAGTGCCACAATTGGCTATAACCACAATAACCAGTGAAGTATAAATTGAAAAACCTTTGGCTCAAAACGTCCAATACCGTACATGATTCTTAACCATCGTTAAAGGGCCACTTACTGTTCTGTCAATTAAATACCACTCTGTTCGATTAGGCTTGTGTTCATGATTACATATGTTAATTCACGCTCATTAATTCAGTCCCTTTCAAAAGATATCGACCATAAACAATTTCAAGTATTCAAGTGTTCAATTCGAAATTTATGTAAATTTTGTTCGAATATCTACGGGTAACTAAAGTTTTCAAACAGATCAAGAAAAGGTCGCTAGAACAGCGATTAATGATATATTTGGCAATAATAATTTTAGTTCTGTTCACAGCAATAACATCAGTAGCAGAATAGAAAAACATCTAAAAATCGCAGGAACATTACTAACATTACCTAGATATGCGATAACTCGAGCAGCGCGCGGAGTCGTTATCTCTATCAGTGATTCCAAGAATGTCTATAGTGGGGCTCTATTCTTCCAACGCATGCTATGGTAAGCACTAATAGTTGTTGTTCTTCTTCTTCTCAAATTCTGCCCTGGTCAAATGAGATTTTCAAAGAGAGGTACAGTTTTGATTATGAAATGTAGGTACTTATATAGATATTACGAGAAAAAAAATTAACAGTAGTCTCGAAAATATATATCCTACACAGAGTAGATTCACATGTTCCGAGAAGATTCGGGCACATGATGAGGTTGGATGAAGGGACATTGGCAAAAAGGGTGAAGGCGGAAATGAGTGGACGTAAGCATAGAGGTAGACCGAAGTTTGATTTGATGGATGGTGTGAAGCAGGTGTTGGGAAGGAGGCATTTTCGACTACAGTGCTACGTGCGTCATTATCTTTCTGCATTCCGTTCTCCTTAGTGTCAGCCATCCAGCCGACAACCTCAGTCACGTTGCAGGGAGATTTCCGCCATCATGTTGCGAAAAGTTTTCCTCAAGTCATATTACAGGACCATCCACCTTAGTCCTCCTCCCAAGTGTCTTCATCCTGCTCATCCTTCTCCGCCTCGTCATCCTCTTTGTCATCGTTACTATTCTCATCAGCCATTTCTAAGTTATCTGCTGCATTTAGTATTTCATCGGCTCCTGAGTTGGTTAAGGTTACTTTATAGATCTCTAAGCTGAACTGGTTTAGTTTCTTCCTTGCAACACATGCCTCGTTGCAGAGCACCGTAATATCGTTCTGGTCAATTCTAAAATCAGGCAAGTCTTCAAGAGTAACATGCAGAGGGAGCCTCTGCAGTAGCCGGAACTTGAGACTGTTAACGTTACCGCTTTCTAATCGAGCAGCTATGCTCCCGGGTAAACACAACAGAACCTCGAGATCGGGTAGCCCGGGTTCTTCAACTTCTTGCATTATATCGTGCGAGATGTTAGATTCATTCACCATGTTCTGGGATCCGTTTGTAGGTATTAATATAGAGGGTATGTTGTTGTGTATCAGAGAAAACCGAGTTAGGTTCAAGTACGTACTGCTGCTGTTGAATGAGAGTCGATTAAAAAGCAAGGTATTCATTTCCTCCATACTCGTGCTGCCACTCAAGTGATGACTGAAGATGCTTCGTGGAACTTTGAACCTTTTCCCTTCCTCTGTTGAAGCAACAACGTCTATTTTTCTCATCAAGAGGAATGTAGGAGGAGTGTACATGTGAGAGAAATATACGTGCATGGGAGTCTCGTATGTTTGAGGTTGGCTTTGGACGTAGTCGTGGACGGCGATCATGGCTTTTGTGACTCCTCCCTGGTGGAGGAAGCCAAAGAAAAGGACACAAAAGGCATTCCACGTGTGCCACATCAGAAAAAGAAAATGCTTGGTGAATCTGAGTCGAAAAGCGTTGTGCAAACTCACTTTATCAGAGTGGAGTATAATGAGACACGGAAGAGTAGGCAGTAGGAACCTGGCCTCTTGATGAGGGACAAACGAGAGCGCGACCACAGGCACGATGAAGGACAGCAGCATCATGGAGGCCAAACTGTACACTTTGGGCTTGCGTGACATTCTTCCTGCGCTGAAGACGCTGGATACAAAAAGAGATGTGTAGTAAAGACCGACGAACGCCAGCACGCCGTGAAGCAGGGGGAGGTTGACGAGCACATGCAGGTAATGTGGGTGCTCGCCGTGCTTAGCCAGGTTCTCCTTCTTCTTATTGTAGAGGAAGAAGTTCATTGGCGTCACCAGGAAAGAATTAGCGGTGACGTTGCCGTACAGGAATTCTTTCAAAGTCAGACTCTCGTAGTAGAATGAATCTGCAAGAACGCAAAGCACAAAGGTGGAGACGATGCCGGGAAGTAAACTGAGGCAGCGCATGTTGAAGTACTTGAAGCTCAGTTCCTTGGTGACAATACCACGTTGTAGCCAGTAGGCCAAGGGGATGAAAGTGTATATTACGAAAGTAGGCCTGACGAATGTTCCGTACGTGATGACAACAGAGAGAACAAAGCTGTCGACGTAGTTGTAGGCGGGAAGACTGCTCCGTATCCTTGCCAGCCTGACCTTGTCTCGCATCTCCTCTGCCGTCTCGTAGAGGTCCTGGATCACCGTCTCCTTCCTGATTACTTTTGAGCTCTCAACAATGGAAAGGCTCACTCTCCAAAGCACAATACACATCAAGATAAGCTCGACAGTGTTGGAGAAGGTCCTGGTGGCGTAGACCAGCATCACGTACGAGCTGGCGAACACTTCCATGCATTGCCACGGACGGATGTAGCAGAGGCGAGCGATCTGATAGACGCAGAAGTCAGCAATGAAGGAGAGAAGAGTGACAAAAATACGCGGTGAGACGAGCAAATTGGCAGGCGTCAGGAGGGTCCAGTCTAGGTAGTAAGAGGCGTATGGGCTCAGGTGGTGAAGAACGGTATATGGGAGTGAAATGAAGCCCGAGAACACTATGGACCGTAAAGGCGCGGGACTCGTGAACTCCCATGGCTTTTGGCCCTCGATGTGCAGGACGTCGCCTGTACGGAAATACAAAACATTACAAAAACTTTGCGTTTACAAGTGGTCGAAGACAGCAACAGTTTGTTGACAACATGAACAACAGTCTTTTTGGCTTCGTTTGATATCAGTTCAGCAACTCTCTACAAAGCAAGAAAAAAGTTTTTAGAGTTACTATGCTTCGAAACAGTTCAAGAAAAACTCTTCTGTGAATGTAAATAGAAGGGGGGGGGGGGAACCAAGAAATCTTTTCAGTTCGTGATGTTGTCAAAGAGCATTATCATGCAACGTACATGTCGAACATTGATCTGACTGAATTTAAAATCTTCCTCTGTGGTGACTTCAATTTTCCATTCATCAAATGGTTAAATAATGATCAAACGGCGGCACCTGGTAGCTATATCATTGGCAAAGGTAACACCTATGCTGCAACAAATCAAGCTGAAACACTGTTCAAATTAGTAGATAGATATTTTCTTACCCAAATTATTGAAAAGCCAACACGAAATAACAATATCTTGTATCTAGTGTCTTTCAACTAAGTTGAGTATATAAAAAAACATTGAATAACTAAAACTACACTATCAGATCATAATGTGATTGAAATAAATCTAAATGTTGACCTACTGAGAAGAAACACAGTAAATACCATCCTCTCCCGGAACATGACTTTCCGGCAACTGAACTTCTTTAGTGCAGATATAAATTGGGTAAATATACACAAATTTCTGTCCAATATTGATTGGAAACAATTCATTGATCAGGCAAACAGTGTGGAGGAAGCAAAGAATAACTTTGATGATATACTGTTGCAGGTGTGTGTTCAACATGTGCCAATAAAAAGGAAAATTCCCAAAAGAAGCAAGTATTATTCAGAAATGAAATTGCTCATGAAAAAGCAAGCAACAAAACAGAACAAACTTTGCAACAAAGTAAACCCTTTTAGACGCATAAAACAAGAAGAAGACATCATATTGATTGAAAAGCAGATAAAAGGTTCACATGATCAAGAGAGAAGAGAAAATGAGAAGAAAGCTATTGAAAAAATAACAAAAAATTATAAAATTTTCTCTGCTTATGCAGCCAAATTTTCAACCTCTAAAACTAAAATTGACCCATTAATTGATAAATCTGGTCAACTGGTAGATGAAAACAAAGCAATGAGCGAGTTGTTAAGTGAGAATTACAGACGGATAGTTAGTATATCAATGCTTACTCATACAAATCCTAAAATTGCCTCTAAATTTTCATTGACTGATCTTAACATTGACATCTCTGAAATTACAGAAGCTATTGATGACATAGGTAGCAATAGTGCATCCTGACCAAACGACATTCCAGCTGTTCTATTGAAACAATGCAAACAGGTTCTGTCAAGACCCCTACAAATGTTGTGGCAGGAGTCTTTGGACACTTCCGATGTCCCACAGACCATGAAACATGCCGTCATCTTCCCGCTAGCAAAAGGAGGCAGCCTCACAAGCCCATCGAATTACAGACTAATTTCTTTGACATCACATATAGTCAAAATCTTAGAAAGAGTAATGAAAGGACGAATAGTGAATTTTCATGAAAAAAATAAATGGTTCAACTCCAAGCAACATGGTTTCAGAAGTAAGAGGAGCACGTTGACCCAACTGCTGGAGCACTATGACGAAACAATAAATGCATTGTGCAATGGATCAAATGTGGATGTGATTTATCTTGTGTTTGCCAAGGCCTTTGACAAAATAGATCATAGTATACTGTTATCAAAACTATATACTACCGGTATCCAGGGGAATGTTTACAAATGGATCAAAATCTTTGTGAAAGGCAGAACTCAAAGTGCGGTTGTGAATGGAGAAATCTCTGCGCCAGTGGAAGTCCTTAGTGGGGTCCTACAAGACACTGTGCTTGGACCTCTGCTTTTCTTAATATTGACAAATGATCTGGGCCAAAGCTGTCCACATACGTCAGTCTCATGCTTTGCAGATTATACTAGAGTACTAGGCATTGCTAGTGACTTGAGTGATGTAGAAAAGGTGCAAACTGATCTGAAAGAAATCTTCAAGTGGGCTGGTGAAAACAATATCCAATTTTACTTATCTAAATTTGAATCACTGAGATATGGAAAAAATTCCGACCTAAAAAACAATACATCGTATAATTCAAGCAATAACACAGCTATAGAAGAAAAAGAAAGCCTGCGTGATCTAGGCATACTAATGCAAAACAATGCTTCTTTCCATCAACAAATTGCAAAGGTTGAGGCCAGTGGCAGAAGACTGTGTTCTTGGGCCATGAGAACCTTTCTGGCTAGAGATAAAAGGACAAGGTTGACTCTTTGGAAACAACTAATCCAACCAGTCATTGACTATTGCTCCCCTCTCTGGATATCACATAAGCAGAAAGATTTGAATAGACTTGAAGCAGTGCAAAGAAGTTTCACCTCTTATATTAGGGAGGTAAAGGAAATGAACTATTTTGACAGATTAAACGCCTTGAGCCTATACTCAATCCAAAGACGTTTTGAAAGATTAATGGTCATAAACGTTTGGAAAATTGTGTGTGAAAGCTACACTGTCAATGCAAACAAACAAAATTGTAACGAAAGTGTCCATGAGAAACCAAGGAAGAATTGGCAGAATGTGTTACTTCAAAGTGCCAAAACTGGTGGGGGGCAAAGCAATGCAAACAGTTGCATTCAACAGCTTCACGTGCCGGGCAACCCGGTTATTCAACCGAATGCCATTGAAAATACGTGAGATGAAACGGGTGCCACAACTGTCAGCTGCAGCAAACATTTTGAGGTTCAAGAGCCGACTGGATAAATACCCCAGCTGTGTTCCAAATCGACCCAAAATTAATGGGTACCCTCACTGTGGGGACAACTCCCTGCTTAACCGCGACCCCAAGCCGGGATCCGACTGGCGAATGTGGCTACAACATGCAAATGCTGGTGCCGCAGCACAAGTGGAGAGTGCCCCACGGATGTGGGCTAGGTGGCGCCACGCTGTGACCTGCTGTGAATAGCAAAAAACTCCAAGTATCCAAGTAAGTAACCCAAACTAACAGTAATGTGTTTGAAGTAATGTTTAGAACGACTTGGAACGACAGTGTCTCTCAAACCAAGAAGGCCAGCACACAACACAGCTCACAAGAACAATTACCGCGGAATATTAATATTTTGGGATGGTGGATGAACAATCCTTTAATGGCAGCCAACATCAAGGTTGCTTCATCTCACAAAGGTTCGTTGGAGTCACGTACTTGCGCGCACTTGCAGCGACTGATGGAACTCGTCTGGATGAATGTAGCTGGTCTGGACGAAGGCCAACAGCAGCCTCGCAACCGCGAGGACGCACCACCACATCGGCGTGTCCCAGGCACGGGCGCTGGGACAAGGAGCGCATCATTATCAAGGTCTGGTGGCAGGTGCACCTTGGCTGAGAGGAATTTGACAGGCGAACTTCAGTAGGTAATAAATTAATTAGTCGTGATCATAATTTTGAGTAATTTCATGCCCTGTTAGACATCTTTGGCTAGGAACAAGAATGGCAACGAGGCCCACTTTTGCATAGCTTCTTCTTTGTATTTTGCATCGTAGCCAAAAAACATATTAGCAAGTCAGAAAAAGTTCCTGGAGGGAATGTTGTTTTCTGTTCACAAATCATCATTCAACCCAAGCCTTTCATGGTCTTCTTTTATACTATCCCAAAGTTGGGCAACCTGGAATGTATTCACGACTGTTAACCCCGCAAGCTGTTCAGAGGTTGCCTGATGTCACAGGTAAAATATCTTGCGAATTCAATAAGACAATCAAATGATTAAAATAGTATTCAATTTGTATGATATCCTTTGAATTCTCGGGTGTGATAGATAAAAAATGGCGTTTCAATTCCTTTTCAAGTGTATGAATATTTGCTGATGGAAAACCGCACTTTATTCTGTTAAGACTACCCAAAAAATCAACGGAGAAACCAAAAACACTCACAGACGTATAGAAACACTCCATTGAAGACGCCTTTTTCTCACAAACCGTACTGTTAGGAATTCTAAGAGACAAATAATAGATGTTTCAACTCAGAATCGTATGATCTCGTGAATTTTAATCTTATTGACATAAAAATTATTTTCGGTCTGCCGCCATCATCACCACCACTTCAAAAAGGATACTCACTTCTTCACCCAGAGCTGCTTTCTTGCAAACTCCTCAGCGGATTTACTGCTGGTGTCTCCTTCTTTAACATCTTGCGAACCAGGAGCGCGGCCGCCAGCGTCGCCTGTCCCGTCATCGCGAGTCTTGGTGCTTCGTTCAACATACGGCCTGAACACTACACGGCGTCTGGGACGCGCATCACTGCTGCTGTTGTTATTGTTACTGGTGCTGAAGGAGGATTGAGAAGAGGTTGAGGTGGTGGAAGGACCTTTCATAGCGCTGTCGAACGTTGAGTTTCCTTCATTTTGTTTCTCCCCCATCATGAATTAGCTGCACCTGTTAAATGCCAAGTCAAATGATCCAGACTGCTGTTAGATTAAATTAGATAAAGGCGCCCATCTCCGCAGGAACTCTGACGCGAGTCTTAGTTAGCTCCCCCATAGAGAGCAAGAGTGTTGTTAAAGCTGGAAAACATTTTTAGCTAGCACTCGTTTTTAGCTTTCATGACGGAGATTATTCTGACAAAGTTATTCGGCTGCAGGCCTGGAGGAGGAGAGGAAATTCGTTTGTTGAGATACCGTGTTTAATAGTGTAGTAGTGTAGTTGAGATACCGTGTTTAATAGTGTAGTAAAAGGCGAAGGGACCCAGTGCAGGGCGCGGCAGCTATATAATGGAGGTCAATAACGGTAGCAGAACAGAAGTTCGAACTGCCTCTCTGAATTGTTTTGGCTTAGCGGGAAATTGTGAAGCCTGTGTCGCAGACCTCTGCAAAACAACTCAGTTAGTAGCTTTGCAGGAGATGTGGCTTCATCCCTGGCAGCTTAATTTACCGTCCTCTCTGGGAGAAAAGATAGCTTCATTCTCAATTTCCTCTGTCGATGAGACGAGGGAAATCAGGGTGGGGAGGCCTCATGGGGGTTTGACATTCATTTGGCAACAATCTCTGAGCCCATATATAAAAATTAGGCAATACGATTTCAATAGAATCCTGGGTCTGAGCGTTACAATTAACGAGACTTCTGTTCTGTTCTTAAATGTTTACTTCCCTGTCAACTCCGGTGAAAATTTGGAGGAATATCTCAGATGCATGGGTGTTCTTGGGGGTATATTGGAGAGTAGGGAGGAGCAACAAGTGTGTATTTTAGGAGATTATAATGCCTCACCACACACAAATAGGTTCATTGAGATTGAAGAGCTATTTGCTGAGCATAATGTTGCATTTCAGGACACGAGGCTGCTGCCACCGGACACGTACACGCATGTGAATCACGGTTCTCTTT
>SDVV010044286.1:0-10170 GCA_016164225.1 Gammarus roeselii
CCATCAGTGCTCTCTCCACCATTGCACCATCTGCCATCCTTACCCATGTGTACTTGTGAATATCTCGCTTCTTGAACAAACTGTTCCCGACCACCAACTCCTGCTCCATACACAGACCTATCAGGTTTTCTCCACTGTCATTTCTACCGGGAACGCCATACCTTCCTATCACATTCTCCACCATTTCATCTCCAACTCTCGCATTTAGGTCACCCAGTACAACTACATTGAAATGACCTCCAAAACTCTCAATATACTCACTCAGGTCAGACCAGAATTGCTCCCTCTCCTCTTCACTCCTCGCTGCCAGGTCCGTAAGCACTCACAAATGCCCATCTTTCTACGCCTAACTTGACTTTCACCCACATCAATCTTGGGGACACCTCCTTCCATTCGGTAGTGCTACTAGCCAACCGATCACTCAATATAAAGACCACACCTTCTCGTGCCCTACCTTCCTCCACACCAGATTCTCTTCCACTTACAACACCAAACTCACATTCGCCCTTACCTTTCAACTTCGTCTCACTCAGCGTCAACACATCAAACTTCCTCCTCACAAACATCTCACCAATCTCCCCCTCTTTACATCTTTCGTACAACAGCCGCGCACATTCAGCGACCCTAACAATAGGGTTTGGAGAGGCGTGTGCCTCTCCTCCCCCGCTCGTCTTGCCGTCTTCGAGGAAAGGTTTTACAGAGAACGGGATTCCTAGCCCCTTCGCTTCGCCCCGTTAGTCGCCTTTTACGACACGCTGGGATGGCGGTAGCACGATTCTACTCCCGGCTACGGGGCGCCCCTTTAGTCGCCTGCTACGACACGCGGTGGATACGGTAGCAAGATTCTAATGCCCCGGCTACAAGGCGCCGAAACGTTCAGGGCCGAAACAAAATCTACAATAGAAGGCTTTCATCAAATCAGTTACAACTAAGGAAGTCCAAACTTGGCGGAACGGCTTTTGTCCGTTATCGTCTACCAGCACAGGATACGTATAATGGGCAAAAAATCTAGATAAAGACTAGAAACATGCCTGCGTTATCAAACGGGTTACTGAAATTGATTAAATGGGTTCAGTTACGCTTGTATTTGCTTTGCGTAACAGTCTCAATACAAGGGATTCGAACCTCTAATTTAAAAAAGCGTTGATTTTAATATTTTTGACAATAGCCAGGAAGTTACGACCTAGTAAAACACAGCTGCCAAGAATACCTAGAACACTGGTGATTCTCTCCTAGTAAATGAAGAGCACAACTTCATCACAGATATGCAGTCCACTTATTTCAAGAAAACTAAAGCTTTTGTGGTTTGCCATTTTGCAAAAAAATACTCTTTTGTTTTGCAGGATGAGGTGCAAAGTTTCCATTGGAATCATCAAATGGCAAAAGGGGCAGAAGGGAACAAACAATTTTTTGGGTAAAAGGGAACTTGTTTTTTTGCAGATGATACGACGCTGGTGGCGGATTCAGAGGAGAAGCTCTGTAGGCTAGTGTCTGAGTTTGGTTGAGTGTGTGAGAAGAGGAAGCTTCGAGTGAACGTGGGTAAGAGTCAAGTAATGAGATGCTCGAGGATGTGGATGCAAGCAAAATGAGTGTCCTCCTAAATGGAGAGCTGTTGGAGGAAGTTCAGTGTTTTAAGTATCGGGGCTCCCATGTGGAAGTGACTGAACGAGTGCAAACTGAAGTGAAGGCGCGAGTGAAGGACGACGGTAAAGTGTTTGGTGCAGTGAAGAGTGTAATGAGCTGTAAGACGTTGGGGATGGAAGCAAAGAGAGGGCTGTATGAGGGTGTTATTGTCCCAACTGAGCTTTACAGAGCTGAAATTTTCGGGGTGAGAGCAGAGGAGATAAGAAGGTTGAATGTTTTCGAGATGAAATGTTTGAGGAGCATGGCTGGAGTTACGCTGAGAGACCGGATCACCAATGACATAGTTCGAATCAAAACAGGGATGGTGAAGAAGTTGTAGGACAGAGTGAATTCGCGTGTTCTGTGATGGTTCGGGCACATGGTGAGGATGGATGTAGGGAGATTGGTGAAAAGGGTGATGAAGGTGGAGGCAAGTGGTCGCAGGCCTAGAGGCAGGCCGAAGTTTGGGGGGATGGATGGTGTGAAGCAGGCTTTGGGAAGAATAGACTTGAATGTGGAAGTGGCAAGAGAGCGTGCAATGAACAGGCGTGAGTAGAGAATGGTGTGAAAGGTTGATTTTTGACGCTACTCTGATGTGCTCGCTCGCCCTTGGCATTTTGTTGTCGTCGGGATGGTTGTAGGTGGGAAGGGGAGAATCATGATGCGGCGGCGGTAAACCAGTGGAAACTGTCGGGCCAGGCTGCTGACAACGGTTCTTCGGACCGCACTCGTGACCCAGAGTGTGTGTTGCGGGGTTACTGGCCAAACCCTTTGGCACAAAAGGGCTAAGTTCTGAGGGTGTGAGCGTATGAGAGCGTGAGGCGCGCCTTGCCGTCAGTCACACCCCTCTCTGGGGGATTCAGCCTAGTGTCTGTATCTGTATATCTTCAAATGTAACTCAAGCACCTGTTTGTTTTATTCGTCGCCTGCCTCAGAATGGGTTGTTTGGCAGTTTTTTCAATGCTCACGAATTTTTGTATTTCTCCGGCCTCGGTTATTTGAACGCAATTAACTAGCAAGTTAGGTGTGCTACTAGTCACTTATTTGATTGCTTTAGGCCTGCTGTTAATATGAGTGGATATGTTTTCTGCGCTCCTCCTAATCCTAATGATTTTCGTTGTTCTCTGGCGACCAGTCCTTGGGGTGGTAATAACCAGCAGCAGTACCCGCCTCAGCAGCAACTGAGTGAGCACCTTCCTCAGCACCCTTGGGAGGCTCGCTTCAGAGAGTATCAGCAGCAGCAGCAGCGGGTCAACGGAGGCACGCCTGACCAACAGCTGAGACCACCACCACACCACCACCACAACTCGACCTCCTCAGGAGACCGCATCGACTCGCACAGACATAAATATCGGACTAATAACAACCTTAATAGTGCTAGCAGTAATCATCATCATACAAATAATGTTAATAATGATACTCATAGAAATGGAAAATTTAATTCTAAAAGTCATAGTGATAATGATAGGAGTAGTGTAAGAGAAAATTTTAATAACTCGTTTGATGACTGTTTTAATCGTGATTGTGTTAGTGATAAAAAAGTGTCTGGTGGAGTTGATGAGGAACCTGAAGAAGACGAGGACCGCGCGCCCATCGATCTGGACACGAGGATAGCCATGCTGCTGCAGAACAAGGACGGCGGCATGGCGCCCTCCTTCCTCAGCCTCGGGCTAGATAGCGATGAGGAGCAGGAAACTGAGGAGGAACGGCCAGCAGCTGAGAAGCCGCAAACACCGGTCAAAGAGGAGCGGATGGAGGTGGTGAATGGCAACACCACTTTGGAGGTCAAGCCTGAACCGCCTGGTGAACAAAAAGTGCAGTTGACGGAGAGTAAGGTGAGCGTGAAGGAGGAGGGGAAGGAAATGCTTGAGGAGAAGCCTTCAGCTGGTGTCGTAAAGAGTGAAAGTGACAGCAGTGACGACAGCAGCGTCGACAGCGACGCGAACGATCCACCGGCGCAGGAAGACGAGCGACCACTGTCAACGCCTCCTTCTCCTTTTCTCTCGGCTGAGCTGTACTTGACGTGGCATGATCGCAGCGCACTGTTGAAACGAGAGGCACACCGAAGGGAGTGTCAGGAGAATAGGGAGAGGTTGAAGAAGATCAGGAAAACGAGCAAAAATAAGACGGAACCTGATAAAAAAGAGGATGGAGCGGCTGATGACGCGGTTGCTGGTGTGGATAACGTGAATTGTATTGACGACGATAGGATGAGTGTGTCGAGTCTCAGCTCCGCTGAGGACACCAAGACCTCAGGACAGTTTGCAGACAGCGAACCTCCTCCCCCTCCTCCCCTACCCCCAACACAGCCTCATATACCCCCTCCCCCTCCTCCACAGTCACCCTTACCCTCAGCCTCCTACCCGCCCCCTCATTACACACAACCCCCAGGCTACCCCCCAAACTACTCCAGTCACCTTTACCACCCCAATTATCACCCCCATCATCCGAATTTTCCCGGCGGTGCTCCCGCCTTACCTCATGATCCAAACTATCCGTGGCAAGGTGGCGAGTACCCTCCTGGCGGTTATAATGCTGGTTATCCAGGTTACAGTG
The DNA here is from genome assembly GCA_016164225.1 of Gammarus roeselii. Lineage (NCBI taxonomy): Eukaryota > Metazoa > Arthropoda > Malacostraca > Amphipoda > Gammaridae > Gammarus > Gammarus roeselii. The sequence goes on from SDVV010044286.1 coordinate 4,180, forward strand.
CAGACGGTTACCTGCCGGTACATGGATACCCTCCACCTCCGTTTGGCGGAGAGTATCCTGGGCCACAGCCCGACACCGCTATGCAACCCGTGAGAGATGAAGCCGCTTATCACCAGCCTACACTGAAGTGAGTACTTGTCGATTGCTTGTCGCAAAATGGTATTGCAATATTCATTGATGAAACAATTCATATTGTTGTGTGCTAATGTATTCCAATAAAATTCGTGATTTGACTGGTTACAACCGTGATTAGTTCATTCCCAGTTCCGTGTAATAAATGTATTAGTCCCCGACTTAGCGTCTCTTCTTGGTGTTCCTCAAACCAATGTAACCGTGATACTGTTATGGCCAAACGTTAGTTGTGAAAACTGTATCTGGAGTATATACCTGACGTTGATTATTTTCGTAGCTTACTCTGTGGTAATGATTTTCAAGTTCAATTCTTCTGGCTGAGTTGAGCTTTGTCGGACACCAACGTGTCTTGCCTACGCCGATACGCCGCTGTATCGGTACGAAGCCCCGATTATTGGCGGGTAGTGGTAATAGGGGTAACCTATTACTCTAAGCAGCTCCTTTCATGAGGGCAAAATCGGCTACTAATCTAATCTTCACCTTGTTGTAAAGCCACTGATGTACAAGAACTCTCTGTAACAGCGTCTTAAGTCTTAACCTGGTTATAAAGCTTCTGATACACAAAACCTCTCAGTAACAACGTCTTAACTGTTAACCTTGTTATAAAGCCTCTGATGTACACGAACTCTCAGTAACAACGTCTCAGCCGTGTCAAGGATCTCCGTTCATCCAAATAATAGTTATCATGCTTGTCTTCCTCAGTGGTGTCCTCGCAGTGGTCATTGAAGAACTCATGAGAATATTGAAAAAGGATTTTATGAAGCGGATGATCGAAATGACGGCCTTCAAGACCTACGAGGCCTGGTGGGACGAGAAGCAGTCTTCCTACAAGGTGAGGTGTTTATTTCAACAATGAATGGAAATTATTCATATCTACGTGCTTCATTTGTTTGTTTTTTGCTGTTTTTCAGACTTTTATGGTTATGTACATGACTTTGAGCGCCATGAAATATACGATTCCATTACACTGAATTACGACAACAATGAATTGGAGGACAGAGTAGATTCACGCGTTCTGAGATGGTTCGGGCACATGGTGAGGATGGATGATAGTAAATTGGCGAATGAATAGGGTGGTGAAAGCAAAGGTGAGTGGACGTGGGCCTAGAGGTAACCCGGAGTTAGGGTGGATGGATGGTGATATAACAGGGCCGCTACATTTGCTAGGTAAGCACCCATGCAATATCATGCAGAGGGACGACGCGGCTGCAACGCTGCCGGCGGGAATCTGCTCACCAGCTTATTACTAATGAACTTGGGCCCGAGTTTAGTTTCTTTAGACATACCCCTCGAGCTGCTATTGGTCGGAAATTAGTCAGGGGAAAGCAGGAGTCGCGGTGCCTACAATCCAAAAGGAGGCCACCAGTAGGCTCTCTTACTTGAGCCACGATCGCCGTGTGACGATTGGGCTGGCACTGCTTTGGACAGCGGTGTTTCAGTGGTCTAGTTGCATCCAGCCTACTGATCGAGTGAGTACCGGATTAGAGCTAACACCGCCAGCTGGTTGAAACGCACACAGCAGGATAAAAATGAGGGTACAGTAGTGGAAGTATACTTTATAGAACAGCAAGACATTTGATAGTACATGTGCCACCTTAGAGGTAGGCTTCTAGAGATGTGCAGCTATGACTGCTGATAACTCTGGGCTGGCTCTTCGGGGCAATTATCAAGGATAGAGGTACACTGTTCCTCTAAGTCCTTTTAAGGACTTATGCTGTTTTTGCGGTATTTAACAGCTACAGAACTCGCCGGGATCATCGGTAGGAGCGCAGGTTTGTAAACCGGTCTTCCCCGCAATTCCTAGCACAGTTAGTTATTATTTTTAAGCTAGCTCCGATGCACAACAGCCCTTTTCTGATTGTCAGTGAATCCGCATTTGCTTCAAGGCAAGAAGCAACTTTTCGCCAGTAAACGGTACGCGGGTTATAATAGAACCTTTACTCGATCGCGGCTCAAGTTCCACTTCCAACCCGATGTTAGGTGTCTTATTCAATACTGTCGTAGCTTCAAAGCTAATCATGGCAAACGAAGCAACGCACCACTGGCGAGGTATTTGAACAATGAATGGCACCGCAGATTCTAAATGCAAGACCCTTACTCTGTCGCCGCTGAATTCACAGTAGATTGCCAGCGCTGCGGTTTGAACTTGCCGGTCCAATGACGTCAGGAACTACGTGACGGTCTTAATCTATGCACGTCTTGCAAGCACACCGTGGATTTGTAACGGATGACACGAATAAATGCAAGTTTAGTGACTAATGATATCATTATGAACTTGCTATAAAGCGTGAAGAAGGCGTTAGGAAGAAGAGACATATGTGGTAGTGAGAGAGCTTGCAATGAATAGGCGTGAATGGATGAACTTTGACGCTAGGCGAGACGTCTCGTTGAGAAACCAGATAGTAGTGGTGTTGGGGGCCGGGTTACTATGACGCAGCAGTGGTAAACCAGCAATTCTGTCGGGCCCTGCTTCTGTCACTGATCTCAGACCTCATTCCTTACCCAAAGTGTGTGTTGCGGGGTCTCCTGGCCGGACCCTTCAAGTCCAAAAGGCACGTTTGTGTGTGTGTGTGTGTGTGTGGAGTTATGATAGGAGTGTGAATAATCCATGCCGTCGGCAATCCCTCTTCCTGGGTTATTCGGTCCAGTGTGTGTATCTGTACTTCAATTAACCTCTTTGGATTTGTATATATTATTGCAAGCTTTGTGCCTTAATTCTCACGTCTTAACTGCTTTCCCCTCAACCCCCGACACTATTATTATGTGCATGCCTTTTAACCTCTATTTCTTCACCAGCAACGGGACAAGGAGAAGCACGTGACGAGTGTGCGGAGTAGCTGGGGCCGGCCCGACCGAGGAGTGTCCACTCTCACGTCACTCTTCGAGGGCAAGGAAGGAGGAGCCAGCTTTGGGGGGCTCGATCCCCTTGGCATCAGAGGGCTTGGCTTCAGGGCCGCTATGCCCAAGATGCCCTCCTTCAGGAAGATCGTAAGTACCGCGTTGCATTGCTATAACCAATTGTCCACTGAAGACTACTCATGGTCAGTTGTTGGCGTGAGTGAGCAGGGAGGTTACCGTCCTGTAAACAGCTAGAACTATGGGGACGCTCTAGATGCACCATATGTAGAATGAGCCAAAACGTCGCTCAGCGTGGACCAGTTGGCGCATGTTCTTCCATTTAATAATTTTCACTGTATCTTTACTACATGGTAGAGTGTAATGAACTGCAGACCATCGGCTCTGGAAGCAAAAAAAAGGTTGAATGACGGGTAGTCGTATGTGGGGGGGGGTTGTTACATGTTTTAGAGTTTAAATTCTTTGGGAGGTATCCCCGGAGTGATGTTGAACTATGTGATCAATAATGACGTTGTTCGAATTTGATTAGGGATGGCAAGAAAGATTGACAGTAGATTCGCGTGCTCTGAGCGGGTTCGGACACATGAGAATGGATGACAGGAGAAAGGTGGAGAGTAGATTCACGCGTTCTGAGCAAACTCGGACACATAAGAATAGATGATGAAAAAAAAAATGGAGAGAAGTTTCACGCGTTCTGAGCGGGTTCAGACGCATGCGAATGGATGATGGGAGAAAGGTGTTGAGTAGATTCACGCGTTCTGAGCGGTTCGAACACTTTGAATGGATGATGGGAGAAAGGTAGAGAGTAGATTCACGCGTTCTGAGCGGGTTCGGACACATGAGAATGGATGATGGAAGAAAGGTGGAGAGTAGATTCACGTGTTCTTAGCGGGCTCGGACACATGAGAATGGATGATGGGAGACGGGTGGAGAGTACTTTCACGCGTTCTGAGCGAACTCGGACACATGGGAATGGATGATGGGAGAAAGGTGGAGAGTAGATTCACGCGTTCTGAGCAGATTCGGTCACATGAGAATGGATGACGGGAGAGAGATGGAGAGTAGATTCACGCGTACTGAGCGGGTTCGGACACGTGAGAATGGATGATGGGAGGAAGGTGGAAAATAGTTTATCTCGTTTTGAGCGGGTTCGGACACATGAGAATGAATGATGGAAGAAAGGTTGGGAGTAGATTCACGCGTTCGGAGCGGGTTCGGACACATGATGATGGATGATGATAGAAAGGTGGAGAGAAGATTCACGCGTTCTGAGCGGGTTCGGACACATGAGAATGAATGATGGAAGATAGGTGGAGAGTAGATTCACGCGTTCGGAGCGGGTTTGGACACATGAGAATGGATGATGGGAGAAATGTGGAGAGTAGATTCCCGCGTTCCTGAGCGGGTTCGGACACATGATGATGGATGATGATGGAAAGGTGGAGAGAAAATTCACGCGTTCTGAGCGGGTTCGGACACATGAGAATGGATGATGGGAGAAAGGTGGAATCGCGCGTTCTGAGCGGTTCGGACTCATGAGAATGGATGATGGGAGAAAGGTGGAGAGAAGATGCATGCGTTCTGAGCGGGTTCGGACACATGAGAATGGATGATGGGAGAAAGGTGGAGAGAAGATGCATGCGTTCTGAGCGGGTTCGGACACATGAGAATGGATGATGGGAGAAAGGGGAGGAGAGTGTGCCGAGTTCCCTCTGAAGCAATTCATTTCAAAACCACTCGTCAGATACCTTCAAGAAGCTGATCTTTTAGCTGAACTCAAACTGTTGTTAATTTATCATATTTCAACTCACCTGCCGATCAATTTCTCCCTCACGGAAGATTACTGTTCCTAACTTATAATAAAAACTTCTCCGACCTCCTGTATGAGCCAAAACAAAGCCAAAGACACGATGACGCAGGACTCGTTGCTCCATGGGCACTAGAAAACTTCGTCGTTCTAATCTAGGAAAGTGTTATTAATTTCGTTCCCTATAAAAAATATCGGTTGAAGCGATCTTATTCTTCAGATACTAGTTGAATTATTTACGTGTTTAAGTAACAACTTGCTGCTAAGTCAACTTGAGCAAAAATTTGACTGTTGTATGGCACCGTCCTCTTGTTCTTATCTACCGTTCCCCTTCCGTATCCTCTCTCTTTAGTGCGTCCGGTGCCTGAAGGACTTTGACTCCAGTGCATTAGAAAGCCTCGGTACGCTAATTTAATTTCCCTGTTGTAGGAAGCGCTGCCGGGCGCATTTTAAATGTCCTAGCACAGTATAAGATAGTGTTTCACCCCTTTTCTCCCTACAACCTTTATCTGTCTCCCTCCTTCTCCTTCTTGCTATTCCTGCGGTTCTCATGCGTGAAATTTCGTGCACCATGTAGATCTTGTAGCCGGGGCTTTAGAATCGTGCTACTGTATCCACCGCGTGTCGTAAAAGGCGACTAAAGGGGCGCCCCGTAGCCGGGAGTAGAATTGCGCTACCTCAACTCTCAGCGTGTTGTAGAAGGCGACAAAACGGTGCGGAGCGAAGGGGCTAGGAATCCCGTTTTCTGTAAAAACCTTTCCTCGAATACGGCAAGACGAACGGGGGAGGAGAGGCACACGCCTCTCCAAACCCTATTGTTAGGGTCGCTGAATGTGCGTGGCTGTAGTACAAGTGACGTAAAGAGGAGGGAGTTTGGCGAGATGTTTGTGAGGAGGAAGTTAGATGTGTTGGCGCTGAGTGAGACGAAGTTGAAAGGTAAGGGCGAATGTGAGTTTGGTGTTGTAAGTGGAAGAAAGTCTGGTGTGGAGGAAGGTAGGGCACGAGAAGGTGTGGTCTTGGTATTGAGTGATCGGTTGGCTAGTAGCGCTACCGAATGGAAGGAGGTGTCCCCAAGATTGGTGTGGGTGAAAGTTAAGGTAAGGTAGGCGTAGAAAGATGGGCATTTGTGAGTGCTTACGGACCTGGCAGCGAGAGGAGTGAAGAGGAGAGGGAGCAATTCTGGACTGACTTGAGTG
>SDVV010044287.1:0-10170 GCA_016164225.1 Gammarus roeselii
CCCCTCCATAACAGGAACCAGAAACACCCTCCATAACAGTAACCAGAAACCCCCTCCATATCAGTAACCCGAAGCCCCCTCCATAACGGTAACCCGAGACCCTCTCCATAACAGTAACCCGAAACCCCTCCATAACAGTAAGCCGAAACCCCCTCCATAACAGTAACCCGAAACCCCTTCCATAACAGTAACCCGAAACCCCTCCATAACAGTAACCCGAAATCCCCTCCATAACAGTAACCCGAAACCCCCTCCATAACAGTAACCCGAAAGCCTGTTCAGTAACTGGGACTCGCGCTCACGAAAAAATAGGTTACATGTCTACAAGATAAAAAACACACAGCTTAGGGCACTTGCACAATATTAAAATTCAAGGTAAACGAACTTAAATTCTAAATTTTTAAAGGTGTTCAACTTGTTAGTGATCTTTAATGTTAGCAGTTTCTATACCCTCATGGATGATTGAACAATTTTGTTTGATCACCACGCACACACACACAAGCACACACACGAACACACCCTCACACACACTCACACACATCTACATTCACACACACACACACACTCATACACATACACCCACACGCACACACGCCCCCACACACACACATACACATATATCTACATTTAACCTACCCTACCAAGCCTGTCTTTTTGACCGTGTCCTTTCTCTCGTTCCCCTGTCTGTCACTCAATCGGTCACACCCATCCTCACCACCTTCTTTATTTATGCCTATTTCCCTAATAGCTCAGTACCTCCCCCATTTCTCACAGCCTACCCCATGTAGGCTGTGAGAAATGCCTCATATCGAATTAACTCTAGCATGTCCCACCACATGCTTCAGAACTACCCACCAAGGAATACCACCTCCACCATGTCTCACCACCTAGTCCCGGCAACTACCGTCCAATTAGTCTCACCTTAGTCATTGGCAAGTTGATGGAAAGTTTGATAGCGGATAAAATTACAGAATTCTTAGAATCAAACAAATTGATTGGTGACACCCAGCATGGTTTTTGACACAATCGTTCCTGTCTTACAAATCTGCTATTAAAAATTATAAAGTCCCCCACAAGCGCCTAATTAGCAAATTGCACAGCATCGGTATTCGAGTCGAGCTTAACAACGACGGCAGCGAATTGTACTTAACGGAGCTTCCTCCCCCAGGGGTAATGTTACAAGCGGCGTTCCTCAAGGATCCGTGCTAGGGCCAGTTCTCTTTATAATATTCATTAACGATCTCGAGAGCAACGTACTCTCAAACATTAGCAAGTTTGCAGACGATACTAAGATCGGAGGAAAATTTCAAACTCAACCAGAGTGTCAGCAGATCCAACTAGACTTGAACAAAATTGTTGAGTGGCCAAAAAAGTGGCAAATGATATTTAATGTAGACAAATGCAAACTTTTGCACGCAGGTCCTCTTAACCCCAAACACGAATATTCAATGTATAGAAAGAAACACATTCAAGTCACCGAAGAGAGAAATTTAGGTGTCATCATTAGTAACGACTTAAAAAGCAGCAAGCAATGTATCGTTGCTGCCAAGAAAGGCAACAAAATGCTAGATATGATGTCCCTCACTATCTCGAACAAAAACCAACACAGTATGCTCATATTATTTAATGCATTTGTTAGACCGCATCTCAAGTATGCCGTTCAATTCTGGTCTCCATTCTTTAGAAAAGACGTTATTAAACTTGAGAAGGTTCAACGTTGAGCTACCAAACTCATTCCCTCGCTGCGGAATAAATCGTACGAACACAGGCTTTGTGAACTGAATCTTTATTCACTAGAGAAACGTCGCGTCAGAGGCGTCATGATCGAAGTGTGGAAGATTATGAAAGGTAAAGAAAACGTCGACCGAGCGAGCCTTTTCACTCTAGCTACAAACGGAGTGACTAGGAACAATGGATACAAAATCGTTGGGAAACGTTTCTCACTCGACATCACGCGCAATTTATTCACGTATAGAGTTGTCAAAGAATGGAACAAACTTCCAGCGGAGGTTGTAAACAGCAATACAGTCGAAACGTTCAAGTCGCGGCTCGATAAGTTCTACATAAATTGCCGATAAATAGCGAAACCGTTCCATTTCCTGTTGTTATAAAAAAAACAGAAATGGCCCACGAAGCTCTCTTAGACGTTCTACTTCAGAACTAATCCTCTTGCTTGTTGTTGTCTTCCTACACTTGTGAACACTTGTAAGCCCGCACACTATTTTTCACCACCTCCACCGTGTCTTACCTTCTGACCTATGCCACCTGTTCCATGCCTCAGGGTTCATTCCATGTCTCACTGGTCAGCCCCATGTTTCATCACTTTCCCCGTATCTTACCACCTGACCCATGACTCACCAGCTGTCTCATGCCTCACCATACTTGTAAACACACAAGTAAACACTGTAAACCTTAACACTGTCTCTTCACCTGCCCCCATCTTCCTCACCTGACCTTTGTCTCACCACCTTCCCCATGTCTCTCCTTACCAGAGGCCGGATGATTCCCACGGAGCTAGAGCGATTGATTGAGGAGCAGAAGGCGAAGGGCAACGTGCCCTTCTTCGTATGCGCTACCGCGGGGACCACCGTCATGGGAGCCTTCGACCCAATCAACGCCATCGCCGACATCTGTGAGAAGTACAAGCTCTGGTTCCACATTGATGTGAGTTCATACTTGTGAATCTTTTGTCAAAATAAATAAATGAAAAATTAACAATCACAAGCGCTTGATCAATATTAATGTGTGACGTGGGTCGATTAACTGATTTTTTTTGCCGAAATAATATCCGCACCCTTACACCCCTTCTTTCCTCCCAATACTTACCTATTCTCCTCCCCCCTACCCCAATCCAGGCTGCATGGGGGGGCGGTGTGCTGCTGAGCAAGAACACCAAGCACAAGATGGCCGGCGTAGAGCGGTCGCAGAGCATCACCTGGAACCCGCACAAGCTGATGGGGGTCCTGCTGCAGTGCTCCACCGTTCACTTCCAGGAGGATGTGGGTGCCTGGGCAGGGCAAGGCTATACAATTAAGAAACGATTGTCATGCCTAAAACCTTTCTGTTAAAATGTAGATATATACTACATGGAAGTGAAATAGAAATAGAGAACGATTGGACACACTCTTTTTGATATATTACGTCGTAAAGTTGACGGTTGAGGTCATCATAAGCAATTTTTATATAAATAAATCAAGAAAAGCCATTGGTGATTTCCCATGCCTACAACTGGTGATATCCCGAAACCGTTTGTCCAATTGGTCACAAGTGTTACTCAAGGGCTAAGTTGTGTGAGTGTGAGCGTATGAGGGTGTGAGGTGCGCCTTGCCGTCGGCCACCCCCCTTTCTGGGGGATGCGGCCTAGTGTCTGTAGCTGTAGTTACTATCACTATGTTACATGCATCTGCATAACAACAAAAAAATGCGGGACACTCCCATCTGAAGCGAGGGGGCATAGGACTTCACCAAGCCCTTCCGGGTGAAATGGGTGACTGGACAGGGCATGGCAAGAAGATTAATTAATTCGTAGGGGTTTGTGACGCAGTGAGTGTTTGAGATTTCTAGTGAGTGGTCAAGATGCCTTGGACTTTATCTGAAGATGCGACCACATCCGATCAGGATCTGGTACATGGTCTTGATCTGGTATAAATATATGTAAGAATACCTCAAACATTGATATTCTTGTATTATTATTGCGTTATCATATTATTATCTTTTATGTGAATACACGCTGCCTCAGACAACTCAAAATCAACGAACATTCATGTGATAAACTATTCTGTATCTATAGCCTTTCAGTTTTAATCAGTGGGCATCACTCGAAAAATACCTCATGTATTTTGTTAATGACATTTGTTTAGTACATAATTTCCATTAATCAACACGGCAAGTCGTGCAAGGCCATTTTGATACCACGTAAATTCATCCCATTTTACGAAGCAGTAACATAACGAGACAAATCTACGGTGTTTCACATGAAGATTTCACTACATTAGAAAAATAATAAAATATCCACGAGTGGTATGCAGGAGGGGTTTCACAACCTGAATTTCCAAGCTAACAACCATTGTGGATCGCTGCGCTGTGAATATAAAAAGTTTGTTTCCTAAACGTAGTGTTCAGAATAATCTGAACATGCATTTTCAGAAGCTCGAGGAGTTCAAAATAAACACTTTTGATTCTATTAAGTCTGGGTCTGAAATAATTTCTTAAGAAAAATATTTTGTATTTGAAACACCGGGTCTGTTTCCGGAATACCTTGATGATGGAATTGTTGAAGCCTCTGGAAGGATATTGCTATTGTTCTCTTACGGGTACGACGCTCATTGCAAAGGTGTTTCCACGTATGAGTCAAATCAGATAGGCGTCATTTTGAAAGACATTATCATTATTTAGAACTCTCTCCGCTCCGTTCACACGAATTTGTTTTGAATTATATTTTATATTTGCTTTAAATACCTGAAGTAAACATTGCCGATCCGTATTTTATAGAGGAAAAAATGTTTATTTTGATGTCCTTGACCTTCTGTGAAAAGTTGTAGAAATTATTTTTTAACAGCATGTAGGATGTGAAAAAAAACATTTTTTTTTTCAAAAATTGTACAATGGAATTTCTATAATTTTCCTTTTTGACAAGATGCATACTTTTTCAAATTACGTTATACATTCACAAAATGCACATCGTGTAATCTCAGCAGGAGCATCACCTGCTCCTTTACCATCCTCACCCCTCTGACAATATCCTTTCCATCTCGCAGGGCCTGCTGATATCCTGCAACCAGATGTGCGCGGACTACCTATTCCAGCAGGACAAGCCCTACGACGTCACATACGATACCGGCGACAAGGTGATCCAGTGCGGCCGCCACAATGACATCTTCAAGTTCTGGCTTCTCTGGAGGTCCAAGGTGAGCTTCTTTTGACAGTCATTTTCTGGACAGAGTTCCCTCAAACTGAGCATCTCCTCATATCTGTGTGGGCTCTGAATAAAATAAAAAAGTATTTCATGGGTACCTTCTGGGGTTTCCTAATAAAACCAATGGATTATTAATTTTTTACTAGATAAGGAAATATTTCAATTAGCTGAATTAGAAACATATATCTTCAGTAATATTGCAGTTCACTCTTATGGTGAAGAATTGAAAATATATTATAAAATGATTGTTTGAGAACCTTTTCAATGTACGGATCTTATCACGCTTCCATACAAATAAAGTTTCATTTACTCGCGCGTACATCATCTGTTGAAATACATCATAAAGATTTAGTTCTCCACATCAATAAATATCTAGTGTGCCTCAATTCTTTACAGGGTGACTCTGGTTTTGAGAAGCACATTGACCATTTGTTTGAGATGACGGCTTACCTCGTCGAGAAGCTCAAGGCCAACAGCGATAAGTTCGAGCTGCTCAACGATGAGCCTGAGCTGACCAACGTCTGCTTTTGGTACATCCCCTACCGGCTTAGGACCATGAAGGCTGGCCCTGAGCGGTGCAAGCTCTTAGGGGAGGTGAGCAACAGAGCATTACCTCGCTGAAACAAGGTCTTAACTGGCTGAAGTTCCAAGAATAGGTGACAGAAGAAAGGTGAGGAGATTGAGAGGAAGCCTTGGGGGCTAAATACTTTAAGGATAGGTGATCGACAGAGGATTCGGCAGCTGAAAGCAGGTCCTGACTTACGTGGGGTTCTGAAAAAGTGGCTGAAGACGGGTCTAAGTTACTCATGTTTTAAGAAAGGAAAGCGATCAAGACTAAAATCCCAGACAACCGGTCCTGACTATCAGGAGTTCTTTGAATAGGAAACTGAAGAATGTCTAGAATATTGGATACATAGAATTAGAAAACAAAAGCTTATAGTAGAATTGAGTGCCTGAGAATTTGGTCGCTGATAAGAGGCCTGGACTTCTAAGTGTTCTCAGTATGAGTGATTGAAGAAGAATCGCGATGTTCGATGCCAATCCTGAGTAACTCAGCTTTTTTTTGCAATGTGAGAGATTACTGAACATTGAAGGTCAAGGCCCTGCGTATCACACGTCAATGCGTGGAGAGGAGAAGTTCATGTGGAACCTTCAAGTATGACAACAAGCAAAAGGCTTGAGATACTGCCTTCCCTTTCAGTATCATATAAGATGCACAAAATCGGATAATCAACCATTCCATTGACATACAAGCCAAAATAAGGGTTGCAAAAAATTCAACAGCTTGTTATTTGAGTGTGGATGGATGGTGTGAAGCAGGCGTTAGGAAGGAGTGACTTGAGTGTAGAGAGCGTGCAGTGAATGAGCGTGAGTGGAGAATGATTGTGAATGGATGCTTTTTGACGCTGCCTCGTGTGCATTCTCGCTCTTGGCATCTCGTTGAGGACAGGATGGTCGTGAGCGAGGGGGGGGGGAGTGTCAGTCATCATGACACAGCAGGGGTAGACCAGTCAGACTGTCAGGCCCTGCTGCCGACACAGACATCGGACCGCATTCATGACCCGGAGGGTGTATTGAGGGGTCTCCAGCGGAACCCTTTAGAGCTAAAGGGCAAGTTGTGTGAGCGGGAGTCTATGAGAGGAGTGCGAGGTGAGCTTTGTCGTCGGCCACCCTCTAATCTGGAGGATTCGGCCACGTGTCTGTATCCGTATCTGTATCTGTTATTTGAACATACGCGCTGTTCGCGCCATACGTCATCACTTATCACTAAATCAAAAATTATTTTTTCATAATTGTCAAAATTTATCAGTCGCACAAGATCCCTTACTTGTTCATTCTTCCAGGTTCAACCGATCCTAAAGGGGCGAATGATGACCGCCGGTTCGATGATGATCGGTTACCAACCTCTGGACCACCACCCCAACTTCTTCCGCAACATCATCTCGTCGCAGGCGGTCTGCCGCGACGACATCGACTTCATGATAGTCGAGCTTGACAGGCTGGGCTACGACCTTTAAGGTACCTACTCGAAACCCTCAACATCAAGATAGTTTAATTATCGACTTCATGATAGTCGAACTCGACAGGCTGGGCTACGATCTTTAAGGTACCTCACCAAACACTCAGACCCTTCAACATCAAGATAGTTTAATTGAACCAACTGAGCAGCTCCCTCTAAATCAAGATCCTTGTCACATTGCAATGCAGTGAAGTAGCCCACCAAGAAGGCCACAAAGTGTGACCAGTCTTTAGTCCCTCGTTTCATCAGTTATTGATGGACTGGAGTGGGTCTTTTCAGCAGACTTGTTTGACAGCTTTAATCTGCAACATGTGAAAATGTTATAGCATTTCTAATATCTTTGAAGCTGTAACATTTGTAGCAGCTATGTACTTCTTTTGCTGCAAACAAGTTATTCAAAACGTAGAGAGAGGTAGGAATGGGATTAATCTGCCGATTTATCCGAGAATCATCGATAAACTGAGCTTGTCAAAAGGTTAATCCTCAGGAATGGTGTGTCTCTGTCAGAGAACCGACTACTTTGGTCGTGTGCCGGCCAACTTTGTAACTTGATCTTTAAGAGATGTGCCGTGTAGGCGTGGAACTGCTTGCTGGCTGAAAAGATTGGACTAAGAACGATTGGATTGACCCCTTAAGTAGATGTTCCGTTTATGCCAGCATGAGTTGGTCATTAAGGAAGCGGTTTCTGTCCATCTATTAAAAGTGTCAGTCAATTTTTGAGATTGAATTCATTGTCTGGAAGCTGAACAGTTCTGAGAGTTTAAGTAGAATGTTTTTGAATGTTGAATTGAATTAACAGTTGCCGGAAGGAGGAGTGGACCGACGAAAGGCAGTGGAGGCGAACTACAAAGCTGCGCTAGAGTTAAAAGACTGCTTTCCGCTTACGTAAATACAAGAACAATAATTTAAAAAGTTAATTAGCAACCTAAGTAGCACTGAGGAACGTTGGTCACTAGAACTGTTGTCTTCGTTCGAAATAATATAGAGAGTATGAACAGTTATTTATCCTTCAAATATAGGAGGTTTGAGTGTTAAATAAAAATGTGATAATTGAGAGATGTTGATTTTTGTGATGTTTTATCGCTTGTTGGGCGTAGACAGTAGACGGGCATGGTATTAACTATACATAGAAAAATAGATGTACTGTTATATATTAGTGCAAGCATAGCAACACTTCTCATGGCACACGTAGTGGGAGTGTTCTGAGAACAGCATAAGGAGCACACCATCCGTTATCCCTAGGAAGGTTTTTATTCAACAAATTTCGTCATGTAATTCACTGCTCAGTGATGAATCAAACTTTCTTGGAATGAGAACATACGTGAATATGATCATATACTGGCCAAATTCAGGTAAAGGCCTCAATTGAGTACCAAAATTGTTGCAAACTAAAACTTAGCCCGAGTTCACTATTCGTTTATCTTTTGTGAAAGGAATGAAGGACCAATGATGTGAGCGGGTTTTTCCATGAGTTGGCCAGAGTGTCATGACGCCCTGCTTCAAGACCCCTAACGACGTGTTCGTAGTTTATCCTCTCATACTGATGAATGTCATTGAATTCTTCCGATGGGTCTTCTTGTCTACCTAGTGAGGTGATGTTCAACACTGCCTTCTCTGATATATATTTTTTGGAGCAAATATCCATTTGATACGCCATGAACAATGTATGTTTGATATACGTGGATTCTACAGGCTTGCAACTACTGTTATATATGGTTGCATTTGTTATAAAAAGAGCCACATACATTTCTTTCGTGGGAAATTTGTATATTCCACTATATTTGATTTATTTAGTTTAATTTGTAAGTTCACTTAAGAAGGTGAACTTGCAAATTAAACTTCTTCAATTAAACAGTAGTTTGCGTTATTAAACTCTCGATTCAGTGTTACAAATGTTTGCCAATGAATAATATATTAAAATACGAAGTCTGTTATTAGAAGGACAATTTGTTGCGTAAGAATTTAATGTAAGATTTTTTTTTTTTAACGTTGTCATTATTGTGCATAGTTTATTTTTTAGCACCAGCGTGGAAAAATCTTCTAATTCTTTCATTTTAATATGGTAGTGTGCTCATTCTTAATTCTCATAGCGGCAAAACCTGATGCGCAGTTACTTAACTTGACTTTGTCAAGATGAATCTAAATGTTATGATAGCACTGCGATACCATGTTGAACTTATAATTAATCATATATTATATGAAATGTTTGCTATAAGTTAATAGCTGTATATTAGATATATATACACATATATATATATGTATACATACATATTTAAATTTGTATATAAATATTTTCGATAGGTTTTATCTTTCAGTGGGAGGCGACCCTTTCATAAATAAATATGTAATTATATTATTTGAATCAATGTAAGTGCTTATAATTTTCAAAGATAAAAATGTACCTATCAGGAGTATACCTACTTTCTTTTATGCCTTCAAACTCACATTTATTGTTTGTAGGAAATGTGCATTTGTGTATGACAGTGTGGGAGTTCCAAAAGTAGGTGCCCATTCATTTAGATCATTACAGAGAAGGTAATTATTGTACCGATTATTATAGCGATATCTCGATAAACGCTGCGGATAAGAATTGGTCTTACACAGAATGACACAATGCACCATTTGTCACTAATGTGTAGGTATATGGGTAAAATATATAAAAATGCGATGACAAATACGAAAAAAAATACAATTAAGTCAACAGGTCAACCAGTAACACAACTTCGGAAAGGAAAATAACTACAATAGTGATAAATCGGCAGCGACGACGATGCCAGTAAAAAGTTGGCAATTATTTCTATGATTAAAGTCAAAAGAATTTGGAAACATAATTCTTCAAATTGGCTAAAAAAAATTGCAGCGGTTACAATTTAAATTTCGTGATAACTCAGAAATATTTTGAATAATGCTTTGTGTCAATAGAGGGTAACTTCGTTCTACATCATTATTATTGTACATTATCAGCACGGCAATAGAGACTACATACCCTATTATTAATCTCATTTTGAGGAATAATTGACAAACCTGCACCACTTTTACTGATGACCCACCCAGCTTTCTTGGAATTCTTTGTCCAAGTCAACACTAGAGGTAGGTCTATTTCGTTCGACTTTCGAACGTCCACACTGCTTGTCAGTTAGGAATAGCATTAGACACCCTCCGCCCTACGGCGCAATACCATAAACTCCAAAGTATGTTAAAAATAGCATTAGGGTCACTGCTCTACGGTGCGTTA
>SDVV010044288.1:0-10170 GCA_016164225.1 Gammarus roeselii
GACAGTGGCTGGTGTGACTGAGGAACGCTATGAATGTTCGCTGTTAAAAAATGGTACCGTAGGTAGGTAGTCGGAACAACTTGGGGCTGATAAGGCAGTTGGCGGAGATGATAGGGGTTGATCTGACGTTAGCTATAAAAGAATTTAGCGCCAGGGATAGCGACCCGATTTTTGTTGCCATTTGAACGAGTCCGGTGATGTACTAATCAGCCTCGTATTGAACGAGTTCGGCGATGTACTCATCAGTTGCTCTTTTGGGAGATTCTCAAGGTAGATCAAGCATGAACTCTTAAAGTTGGGTGTAGTATGATCGTGAATAAATTTGACATATCCTGGTATTGGAGAGTATAGTGTTGCTTTGAAGTTTCGTATCTAACTCATACGGTGAAGCTTTCGTTGCCGCTGGTGGTGATGCTTAGGACTGAACGGCCAGTAGTGAAGCCCAGGTCTTCTTGTAGAGTGTATGGACAAATATCCGGTCTGTCTTTGGTGTCGAAAGTGATTTATCAAATTCTCGTTAAAGTTGGAACCGCTGTTGAACAGGTTGTGTTCAATAACTGGCAAGAACCGCTTCTTCCTTGCAGCTTTCGAAACTCTGTTGTCGTTTTTATGGGGTGAAGAATCGTTGAGGTTGTCATCTGATGTGGAGGTAGAGGCACGTGCATAGTTTGCGGGTTCCTTGTTTTGTCGGTTCATCAAGAGTTCGTGTATTCGAAGTGGAATAACTTTGCCATGATAGTTTAGTCTCGTTAGATGGTCGTCAATTGTGTTGAATTCTGTGATGGAGTCTTAAGTTTCCTGCTCGGAAAGGCCGGTCGCTTGGATTAGTAAATTCCTTATTTCATGAATGTTTCTGGCCAATTCCATGATGCGGACATTGATCAGTTTGTCTGTTCGTCTTTGAGAGGCAGATGTTCTTTGCTGTTGGGATCCTGGTCTTCGTCACTCCGGAAGGGATGCTGGCCCTACTGGAATGGAGTTTGTTCATTCCCCCCATCAGACCATTGGTTCACGCCAGGGGCCAGGGTGGCTCACTCTTGACTACCTCTTGACTACCTCTTGACCAGCTGTACTGATTTTAATTTTGAATTTACACGACCGCAATTAAGGCAAACAAACGTCCAGGTAAGGTCCCAGCACCAATAAGGGACCAGCCTGTGCTATCTAGAGAATTCTCAGTTAATAATTAACACGGGAACAAAGGCGATTTCCATCTCATCTTGAAATGCAAAATACTATTCAGGAATCATAAAGCGTATGCTAGACTAATTCTTCCGAACCCTTAGTTGAGGACCACTACTCAGTTAACAGTGCGTGGTGCGCTTCAATTTTTTGCCTTAATCAAAATGTTTCGACTCTCATACCCTTTTCGATTTCGAATAGAGGGAAAATATATTCCTATAGGAGTGGCCCCTCCGACGTCTCCTCTTGAAGGGCTACAGGCCCTCTTTGAACCACAAATGCCCCAAAAACCTATTCATCGGAACTCTTTGAGGAAGAGCACCGCCCATATAACGGGGAGTGGTGTTCAACTTTTGCGTAAATTTTTAAAATCTCCTAACCTTTATGATCATTTAGATCTAGACTCAATACTTATTTCGGTGCTTCATAATCCCCAACCTAGGGGCAAGCCAGAATGAATGCACTCTGGGAAGCGTTGACGCCAGTTGAGCGTATTTCTTCGTGTCTGTCAAGCTATAACTGTTAAGAACAGGACAGATGGAGATGCAATCGCCAGGATCTTAAATGTATCTCTTTTCATATCCACTCGCCCCTTACCTATAGGTGGGGTGATCTTTTTTGAGGTCCAGTTTTCGACTGGACCGACTGGAACTCGTTGGGTCAGCATCTACTTGTGTGGGCTCCTGTATCGTGTGTAAGCTATGCCTGGCCGGGCAAACGGTGTTGGACCCGAGGCAGACTGGGAACCTGAGAGCAGTGGCTCAGAGGTCGAAGGAGATGATAAGAACGGCTCGATCGGAAGTGATGGAGAAACGGGTAACACCAATTCCAGCAAAAATGAAAGCTCCCGAGTAAATTTGCGCCGATCCCTCTCAAGGATGCGAGAAGTGCTGATGTGGTGGTGAGCACTGTACAGTGGTTTGTCGTAAGTCGAGTTACTCAAGATAAAAAAAATTATCATAAAAAAAACTGATTGACGTCTGCAAAGCGGGTGAGCTGGAAACTGCGTTAAAGAAGCTTCAACAAATTGCAAAAAATACACTGACTGTCCGCGAACCGGATAGTGTCGCCACAATCTATGGCAACCCAAGGACAGTCAATACCATAATGGACAAAAATTATGAAGTAATGCAAACCTACAACCTCTTTTAGCTGCCTACTTTTCTACCAGGATCTGATGTGAATAGAATGATCCATGAAGAGGGTGTGAAGAAATTAAACAGCAAGATTGAGTTCAACTGCCCCACAATTGAAAAACGCGTGGACAAACTCGAGAGACTATTTGAACGGCAGGCACTGCGCAAGATGAGAGAAGAAATTGAGGCAGACAAGAGGAGCACACTGAAACACCAGCAAAAGGCAATGCAAGAGTATATCTGGCCATCGAGAGTAGATATAAAAGCCAACAAGGAATCCAGTACTGGACTTGAAGCGGTTGCATACATTGCCCACAGGTGTGCAATAATACCAAAGCCGCTCTTTAACTCGACCAAAGTCACTCATGAGTGAACTCCAGACAAGGAACTCTGCAACACTCAATCTGCCATCCCACAACCTCCCACTCAAACTCTCACCCCATCACCTAACACTCAATCTGTCACTCCACCACCTCCCATATTTGAGCCTCGTATCACCCAACTCGCAAAGCCAACACTGCTTCTGAAACAAGCAGCCACTTATCCTTTTGGGTGGTCGCTTGGGGTAGATACGGAACTGCACCAGAAAACTGACCCAACAAAGAAGCCTCTCTCAACAAAGGCAGCTGATAAGCAGGGGACGGAGGTCAAATTGCCCATTTCATGCGAACAAGACGTAGCCGGAGTGTCTGGTGCTAACTGCATCGGTAACGGAAATGACCTGGAAGGCGGGAAATACACAAGTCGACCGTAAAAAAAGAATTGAACACCCCGCTGGAACGGGTCGAATGACATCAGCAGGCATCTTTCTCTACAATGAGGCAGCATATATGTGTCCATCTGTGGAGACATCACTCGCGAACAGATTTTGAGTAAGATAAAGACCAAGCGGAGATGGCAGCTACACAGTAGAGGAGCTCAATCGTCTCTGCAAGTTTAGTGCCTTCAGGGTCAGTGCAAGCTTCCTGGAAGTTAAGCGTCTCAAATCACCGGATATGTGGCCTGCAGGCGCCCACGTCCGGAAGTTCTACGAGTGCAAGAAAAGCATGGAGCCCTCCAAATAAAATCAGGGAAACTATTCTCTTCAAACCAAATGCAAACTTCTCTAGGAAATTCAGTCTGGTCACCTTTTATTTGCAAGGGGTTTAACAGTGCAGAAAGAGTTGTGAAACAGTTATGTACGAATAACGATATATGTGCGCTGCAGGAGACGTGGCTGTTCAAGCACGAGCTCCCGATTAGTCTATCCAAAGATGGCAGCACCCATTCCTTCTCCACATCTTCAATCAATTCAGAGGAGAAGATACTCAGAGGACGCCCATTTGGTGGACTAACCTTCCTGTGGTCTAATAGCGAGTCCATTTGTAAAACTGTAGCAATACAATGATAATAGGATAATTGGACTATCTCTGAATGTAGAGGGGATGTCTATTCTATTTATGAAAGTGTATTTGTCTTATGCAGCTCAACATATTGTGGAATTAGTAACTATATATAAAGGGAAATTGAAGGCAATCCTTCGAGGATCAAGGCATGATCATGTTTGTGTTATGGTAGATTTTAATTGCTACCCAGGGAGATACTTCTGGCAGATAATGAAGCAGACTTCATGGATGTGTGGATACGGATGTGGATGTGGATGCGATACACACACTCATGTTAATCACAACGGGAGAATAGTAGAATGGTTAGATCACTTGGCCCTTACCCCAGCAATAGCCAACAATATTACTAGTGTTTGTGGGGGACTACACGCCTCTGTTAGATCACTGGCCGCTCCATGCAGAGCTCCCATTAATGGTTAATGGGGATCCAGCCACACAGTACATTTACTGTCAATTCAATGATATAGCTAAGACTAATATTTTTTTTCAGTACTTATCAATCAGCTCGGAAGCTTGCCACCAGAGGTGCTAAGGATTCATGCAGCAGCTGACAGAACCAAGTTAGACGAGCTCTACGAGTGTATATGTGGTGCGGCTCATATGGCTGTCATAACAGCGTATGGAGAGCGAACACCGAGAAGAAGGCACAGGATTTCAGGATGGAACAGACATGTGGCTGACTTGCACAAAGCAGGCAAATTGGCCTACGTCCGATGACGTGATGCTGGCCGACCCAGAGCAGGTTTATTGTACAATGAAAAGAATAGATCGAATAATGCCTGCGAATACGCACTGCGCTGCTTTAAGAAACACGAGGATGATTTACGTGCAGCTAGTCGTCGTCACAAAAAAAAAATGATTCGTGGGCGGATGATTGATTTCTGGAAAGAAAAGAAAAATCTAAAACCAAAAGATAGCTCTGTTTCTCAATCTGTTGATGGCATAACATGGGAAATAATTATTGCTGATATGTGGCGATACCACTTTGACGGTATCATGAACAGTGTCAACAAAGACACCGACTCTATGTTTGTTAATGAAGCCCTCAATCGGGATAGTGATGATGATGTCTATACGTGGAAACTGAGGACAGCTGTCAAAAATTAAAAAATTGCCAATGCCGTGGGAAAGGATGATGTACCTGTGGAAGTTTTCAAATATGGACCTGTTTAACTTCTTCATGTAATGTCTATTTCCTTCACTGGCTGCCTTGGGCTTAATTACAGTTCAAAGTTACTAATTAAAATGATGGGATCACTCTCCAAGCAACTAGAAGGAAACCCGAAAGACGTCCAACGACAGTGAAAGAAGCATCTGGCCCACGTCGTAAAACCTGAACAAAGTAACGCAGTACGAATTATTACCAAAATAAACAAACTCAAATTTACTGTTGAAATACACCTGTCCTTCAACGATACCAAACGAATTATATATAGTTCCCGTTAAAGACCCACAACAGATCTGAGTGCGTTCTCAGAAGTCCTGGCCAAGGATTACGGAGTTACAAACGTTTGCCAAGCTGACTGGATCAAATAACGAAACACTAGTTCTACTGCATACCAAATTACCATTCCAGGACGCGACGCACCGGAATTCATACTAATCCCAGGTGAACAAGGAAGAACCAAGACCTACCCAGTTGCGGTAACATAGCCTCCAATGTCCAACAAATATCTTTCAAACGGCCACGTCGTCAAAAACTGACAGCCGCAAACACCTCAACGTTGTAGGAGGTGTGCCGACGAGCACGGCAGAAAAGACTGCACAACCCGTTAACCAATATGCCACCACTGCTTATGCCTCCATGAAGCAGACGACCGCGACGTCAAGTATACATGGACCAGAAAAAATAACAATTGCACGAAACGATCGCAGAGTTACACAAAAGCAAGCCATCCAAATCTGGAAAGACTATAATCCAATTCGCTTTGATTATGTCAAAGCAGTCAAATCGTCAATTCAGCCAAACTCCTGCGACGATTTTTCTACATCGTCAGAACAATCTTTTAACAAGACTCCAACACTCCTCCGTGGCAGCAGTGCTACCCCACTCAGTCCACCGACAGCCTCCGCACTCCACATGGATGACCCTTGCAAAATAATTCCTGCGACGCCCAGGAGGACACCGCGATAGACGCTTCCTCCGCAGTCGACCACGCAGCCAGGCTCACCACTACAACAACGAAAATGCCAACAAATTGAGTCTCCGATGCCCACTCACCACAGAGCAAAAAGATCAGTAACGACATACAAATAACGGCTCACTAGGAAAAGAACCTAGAACTACTCCCACTTGTCTTTACCGTCCCTCAATTATGCTAAAGCCTCCGTTTACGAGCCCGACTCTCGAACACCCCACCAGCGAGAACGACCATCGCCAGGATGGCGACGCGCTTAAAACTTGTATCGGAAAACTCGTACTCGAAACTGTTAAACAACCTGTTACCTTACCTATCTCAAATAGCTCGCAGTCTACACAACACCCATGCAGTTTAAAGAGACAACCGCAGAAAAAGAGCTCTCATGCTCAAGAAGCAAACAAGAAGAGCATAAACTCTCGTCCTCCTGCAAAAGCACTCACAGCTGCGATCGCAGAAACCCCAGCAGACACGCTCTACCTAAAGCAGCTGCCACCGCGAGCACTCGCGATCAAGCACTCTTGGGCAAACTCCTAAGCACGAACACCACAAAGACTCTCGCAAATTACGCGACCACTCACGATCATCAAGATCTGAGTGTGTACCACCGCTAAAGGGAACAACAGCACAATACTTCAGTGGAACTGCCAGGGACCTAGAAACTAGAGACGAATTGTTGTCCTAGATCACCACCCATAAGCCTCTGTTGATAGTCATCAAAGAGATCAAACTCCGAGAGACCGCCACCTTCAGAACCCCCATGTATGTCATACATCGCCGCGAAGGCCACACGATTCACCAAAGCGTACCTCACCATCCTTTTCCTCTGAGGACTGAACTCCATGCTGTCGCTGTGAAGATATGGATCTCAAGACTAGTAACAGAGTAAGAGTAGGAGTAAGGAAAAGGAAAACAAACGAGCACAAGTGCTCAAGGCGAGTGTTTTCTTTGAAAGAAGTGAAAGAAGAATGGGGGAATACACAACGAGGCTTTAGAAATTCACGCACACACACAGAGAAAAGAAGGTTGTCAGGAGAGAAAGGAGAAGGACCACCACTACTGCCACCACTACCTACTACCACCACCCCACTACTACCCGGGGCATTTCAACCCCGGAGAAGAAAGGGTCAAGTGTCAGGATGAAAATTCAAGAACGGGGCGAACAAGATGGGAAGAAGTATTTAGGTTCCAGGCGGTCGCACCTCTGGGGCAAGCCTGTTGGCTTGCCCCAGAGGTTGGGTCAGACTGACTCCAACTAGGTGTTGAGTCTACTTCCATAGTAGCATATGGGGAATAAGTTTAGACAAGTATATGCATATTTAGGTCGGAGTTTTCAAAAATGTGGTGAAATTTTGATAAGTGCGAATGTAGGAGAGCTCCACGGCTAGTTTCCTGAGAGTTGTTCTCCCTAGTGTTCAGTAGAGTAAGTCGCGGAACACGTATGATTGGTCCTTCAAGAGCATTTCATGTGAGATGTCAGTAGGACATCTGCTAAAAAAAGTTGCTCATGCCAACTCCTGAGTTAAGTCAAAATGATACATATTTTTACATTTATTGAATAGTTATCGCGGAATATTTCATATTTCAGGTGAGATGCCAGAGGAACATCTAATAAATATTATTCCACTAGGTAACCGGTGCGTGCTGCCAAGCGAAGGCAGCACGAGTTGTTAGAAATTTTGATAAATAGTTATTATTGCAGGTTCCTTGAAGACTGACGAACTTCAAGGTGAGACATCAGAGTGACATCTCCTAGGAAATTGAGTTACTCGAGGCAACTTCTGAGTTTAGTCAAAAGAAAAACGAGTGTTTTAAATTTTGAAAAACTGGACCGCCCTACGGGGGAGTCTGCATCAACTTCGCTTTGGGACTGCGGTGGAACATGGAAGCAACTTCTACTACTACTTGAAAAACTCGTTTCATTGCAAGTTTCAGTCCATCAATAGCACGAGTAATTAAATTTGGAGTTATGTCAAGTCAGATGAAAGTTTTTTAATTTATGATCAATTATCGCAATATTTGCTTCAAAAAGGCATGAACAGTTACCGCAGATTTGAGTCCAAAAGAGGCAAACAACCGGTATTTAAATAATGTAATTAGCTCAGACATCTGTAAGGAATGGGTTAGTAGGTGAGTGTCTCTTTTCACCATGCTGCAACAGGGTCAATCCCGGATCTGTACTACAGGAGAGAAAGAAGACTGATAGTTCATTCCATATGTACAAATGTGTCAATTTAAAGGTGAGATGCCGTAGGGGCAGGTGTATTAAATGCACTATTTTGTCTTATTTCAAGATGAGATGCCAAAAGGACATATCTAAGATCTATATATATTTCAACTGAAGCATCCAAGGGCCTTCATATATTTCAAATGAGATGCCAGAGGGAAATTTCCAAGAGATGTAACCGGCACTGGTGTTACAAGAGAACTGCTTTGCTATATTTATTAAAAAGTCTTTAGTTTTCTTTTCCTTCCTGACACGAAAGGATAAGAGAGAAAAAAAGAGTAGCATCGTGTCGACAGTGTCCTTTCATGGGGAGGTACTCACTGATTCAACAGATGGATGTTTCTATCCCCATTTCTCTTCTTTCTTTTCTCTCCCGACAGTCAGAAGAAAAGTAGGGATAAAAATACCATTGCGGCGGCAAGGTCTCTCCGTAGTTGGATACTCATTGCCTAACAATGGATGATATCTGTCGAATCTACGTCGTACCGTAGAGTTGAGCAACGCTCTCCTCTTGGTGCGGTTGGTTTTCGCCTAACATGCGGTGTGGGGGTAAGCCGTCGATGCAGCTTCTTCTCAGCAAGCGCCGCTGAGTCGCCACAGATTTCGTCCCACTCTGATTCGTGATTGTTATCTATCTTTCCCCCTTTTTCTCATCTTTTCTTTCCGCAGGGAAGGAAGTAAGTGAAAGAAAAATACCATTGGGTCGGCAAGGCCTCTCCATGGGAAAATACTCATTGCCTCAACAATAGATGATATCTGTCGAATCCAAGTCGTACTGTAGAGTTGAGCAAAGCTCTAGTCCTGGTGTGGGTTCGATTTTCGAATATCATGGGGTGTGGGGGCGAGTCGCCGGCCGACTTCATTCTCACTAGCTTGCAATTTTGACTATCATTTCCAATTTTTCCCCTTTCTATCCTTTCCCACAGGGAAGGTAGAAAGTAAAAAGAAAAATGTCATCGTGTCGGCAAGACTCTTCCGTAGGAAGATATTCGTTGTCATCAGCAATGGATGATACCCGTCGAATCTAGGCCGTATCACAGAGTTGAGCAGGAGCTCTGCTCTTGATGCGAGTTAAATTTTCGTATATCATGGGCTGTGGTGGTGAATGCTGGCACCGTACCACATATGAATAATAAAAATAAAGAGTAAAAATATATATGGTATACATCCAAGTCTTCACCGCCGCATCGAGTTGAGCAAGCCCTCCTTATAGGCGGTGTCGATATTTAGGATATCATAGTCCCTGCATCTGCTTCTCCCGTTAGGACAGCAGACGTCCTAGTAAGCTAGCGGGATGGGTGATTAAGAGTACCGTTACGGGCTAACACCCTGCACCGGTGGCCCTGGCGTGGGTTTAGGGGTGGATGAGAGTCGCCGTAAAACCTCTCACCCGGTGAATTCCTGTAGGAATGATATATACAGAGATATTATCAGTCTGTCTGTACCTGCAATGTAGTATTATTAGTCTGCCTTTACTGGTAATGTTGATGGTAGAAAGCGTTCCGTTCCAAAATGGGGTTTCCAGTCGCTTGATTTATTTATTTATTATTTCGTCATGTTCCACCGGAGTCCCAACGCGAAGTTAATGCAGACTCCCCCGTAGGGCGGTCGAAGAGTTGTGAATTAGGTGACGCGTAGATTATGAGTTTAAGAGCAGTTTAAACGCAGTCACAGCAGGTTTAAACGTAGTTGGGGTTGGTCTAAAAAAGTATCTAAGAAACAAAGTAACACAATAAATTTGACATAAGCAACAAACAAATTTGATGCGGCTACAAAGAAAGTTTGACATGAAAATAAATTCAACAATTTTAAAGGAGTAACTCTAGCGTAGGTACAGAGTAGGCCTAGTACATACAAATCGTATTGAACAATGGATATTAAGCGAGTTTACCCTACAAAAATATGAAGAGCAGGTTTATTTCAGTCGCGGTTGGTCTTGTGTAGAGGAGTGATAGCGGCTCCCTTCGTTCTCCGCCGGAGCTCCAACGTGTAGTCACAGAGGGCTTCTTCTTATGGCACGACGGTCCGGTGATTCTGCACAGCTTTGTGCACGAAGTCAAAGTAAAAATTTTCAATTGGTGCGCAGGGAGGACAGAGAGTTC
>SDVV010044289.1:0-10170 GCA_016164225.1 Gammarus roeselii
ATTTAGAGGTAACAACCAGTCATGGTACAAAACCTCAGACCTACCATGCATCTGTTTAGTCCATCAGCTCTGAACAACGTCGAGCAAAGTTACATCCTGGACATAATCAATTATCTATACACAGGTACAGTTGCCATGAATGGGCCCGACACGAGTCTCAAAGAGTGTGGCCATAAAAATCTGGGCATCTGATCACTGACGACCTAAGTAAATCACTACAATGATGAGCAGCTTATCGCATAAACTCTCTAAAAAAACATGGAACTTAAGACCGACAAACACATAAACATACAAATTCGCGTTGAACATGGATGAACTCCAAACGACTACCAAGGAGGGCAAACCACCTCTACACCAGGACCAATCCATCCAGTAAATCGTCTTCTAAAACATTAAACTACACACTTGTTTGGGTTCAATGACGAAATTCCACAAAGATGCAGTACGGATTTACACCTCTTGAACATACATTTCCATGATTATCGTGGAAAAAATCATACAACAATAGTAAAATAACTACGTTATTCTTTACTCTGCTCTAGTTAACAATAAAAATTGTAATACACTAGGGTATCCATCATAGTAAATCGGTCTACTTGTACAAATAAACATAAACAAAACGAGCTTTGGCCTACGGGACTCTCTAACTCCTCCTAAACATTGAAGAATGATCCTACAATAAACAAACAATAAGCTATGAACAAAACCAAGTTTGTAACAAATTGAATCTCCTATATCTATACTATCCACGTCAAACATTCTACCAGGATGTAAGAAGATAAATAAAACAATAAAAATATACAAACTGTAACTAAATTAGACCTGAAATACTTTTCTACATTGCAGATACAAACGTATTATATCCAAATATTCCGATGTTGTATAAAAAAAACTGCAGATTGCATTGAAGATGAAAACTCTACAAAGAACATACAAAACTGAATGACACACTGAATGACACAAATTATATTCTCTATCATACCCCAAAAAAATACATTAAAAAATATGTGATCTACGAGAAAAAAACTAGCATGTAATCGACCCAGCAACTAACGTGAATAAGTCAATTATACTCTTGGGTAATGAAACTGATGTAAACATAAATTTAACATGGAAGTGCAATCTTACCTACTTTTACAAAGCGAGAGAATTATAACAAAATGCTTCCATTGATAAAGACAATCCTATTCACACTGAACAAATAATTTGCCTCTTGAAAATAATCCATACCGGGTTCTTTCTCCTTTTGAAGGAATTTTTCAGTCACCTGTTCATTATGTATCTGTTTTTCTTCTAGAATTTTATCGATATCTCCATTGCATGTTTGGATTAGACTCAGCATGTAGGTTCCAGAAGAATAAATTCACTTCATTTGTTGCAAGGTTTTGTCAATGTGGATCAGTTATACGCAATGTTAGGTTCAAAGATGTGGTCAATCTAACCCAGCCCAACAAATATTTATATACTTTTTCAGTCAAGTTGGATGGTTATGTATGGTAGTTGATCCTTCTGTTATGCGATTTACATATCAAATTACTCCACATGCTTATATTTTAGGTAGCTTTTTATTTTAGTATCACAAACCATGTAGATATTCACACATTTATACGAGTAAACAGGGTCGATGCCGGCACCATGTAGAAATACACACACACATTTATACGTACATACAGGGTCGGGGCCGGCACCATGTAGATACAAACATTTATATGTATTTACAGGGTCGGTGCCGGCACCATGTAGATATACATACACATTTATATGTATATACAGGGTCTCACACTGGGTTTTCTTAATTTTTTCTTCAACAACTTCTGGCACTACTGCCTCTAACGTCCTACACCTATTATTTTCATATTCAACTTCATTAGTTTTATAATCTGGGCCATGACTTTGTTTAGATGATGCCATAAATTACTCGTCAAAATATCTTTATTCAACTTTATTGTTTTCTGCAAATATAGTATGTACATCCCCCATTCCTCCACTATTATTGAAAAAAAACGCCAAACCAAGCTATACTTCATCCTTCCTCAACAGTATCACAACGTTGACTATGTGTTTGTGCATGTGTATGTTCATGCGTATGTACGTGTTACATGAGTTAAAAAAATTGATAACAAAATTTAAAATTAAAAATTAAAAAAAAAAATCATATTTTCGAGGCCCGGACCTTACTTTAGCAGCAAAGTTATCACTTCAATAGACCGACTTGGCTCTGTTATCTCTCGAAAATTTGAAATGTTATTGAAATTTTGAAATTTAAATTTTGTTATACATTTTTTTTACCTCATGTAACACGTATAAAAGCATTAACATATACATGCACAAATACATAGTCAATGTTGTGATACTGTTGAGGAAGGATGAAGTATAGCTTGATTTGGCGTTTTTTCAATAATAATGTACGTATGATAATAATAATAATAACTTACGTGTGCATACTAAATTTTTAGAAAACAAATAAAATTGAATAAAAATATATTGACAAGTAATTTATGGTATCATCTAAACAAAGTCATGGCCCAGATTATAAAACTAATGAAGTTGAATATGAAAATAATAGGTGTAGGATGTTAGAGGGTACAGTGCCAGAAGATGTAGAAGAAAAAAATAAGAAAACCTAGTGTTAGACCCTGTGTCCGTTTGTGGGGAACTGGCGACGAATATGAATTGCTTATAACATTCGAATAAGTTACGTTCAAAATGGATTATTGTTTTGTCAAATAATATGGTAGAGAGTGGCAAAGGAAATGAAAAAGAACTAGGTGTAAGTGATATGAAGAACCGGGTAGAGAGATTCATATGTATAAAGTATCAAAACGATGACGTAATAACTTACGAAAGAATGGTTAAGCTACGTTAGGTTAGGTTGGGTTGAATGCGAGTAACAAGAGAAAGTGATGTGAAAATATGTCAAATTCAAGAATAATATGAAATACCTAAAACATTTAAACAATCCACGTTTAAAAGGGGGTCTTTGCTCAATCAAAATTGGAAGAGTGTATTAAAACTGCAAATGATAGATCAAAATGTAGATCCAAGTGGAGATATTTCATATATAAGCACGAAAAAAAAAACTCGAACGATGCCACATAATTCTTGGTTAGGTGAAACAGTGGAAGCTATAACTATAGTGCCCTCTTATAACACCACCGAGTCCCGACTAGAAATTGGAAATAATCCGACTTTAAAAAGCAATACATGGGAGTAGTTGAATAACGCTCATACATAAATCTTTCGAAAAATAATATGAATCACCAACAACATTTAAACAAATGACATAATTTGTCGATGACAAATGGGCGGAAATCAACTCAATCAAAATTGGAACAGTGCATCCAAACTGGTATTAATATATCAAATGTAGAGCAAAATGAAGTGATTTGATATGTATATCGCATACATAATTGAATAAATACCATATATAACACTGATAAAACTTGTTCAACAAAAAAATACATCACTCTTGGTTGGGTAAGTTAGGTTAGATTGACTAAATCTTTGAATCTGACATCACGTGAAACTGATCCACGTTAAAAAAACTTGCAACAAACGAAGTGAATTAGTTCTATTGGAAGCTCATCCAAAGATAAATGGAGATATCCAAATATACAGATACAGACACTAGGCCGCATCACCCAGAAAGAGGGGTGGCCGACGGCAAGGCGCCCCTCACACCCTCATGCGCTCACACTCACACAACTTGGCCCTTTTGTGCTAAAGGGTCCGGCCGGTAACCCCGCAACAAACACTCTGGGTCACGAGTGCGGTCCGAGGATCCGTTGGCAGCAGCAGGGCCCGACAGTTTTCACTGGCTTACCTCCGCCGCGTCATAATAACCGCGCCCCCCCCCACCCACGACCATCCCGACAGCGGGATGCAAAGGTCGGAAAAGCACATCAGAGCAGCGTCAAAATCAACCATTCTCCACTCACGCCTGTTCATTGCATGCTCTCTCGCTACTTCCACATTCATGTCTCTCCTTCCTAACGCCCGCTTCACACCATTCATCCATCAAACTTCGGTCTACCTCTAAGCCTGCGACCACTCGCCTCCGCATTCATCACCCTTTTCAGCAATCTCCCTTCATCCATCCTCTCCATGTGCCCAAACCAAATCAGAACATGCGAATCCACTTTGTCCTCCAATTTCTTCATCATCCCTGTTCTGATTTGAACCACGTCGTGGGTGATCCAGTCTCGCAGCGTTACTCCAGTCATGCTCGAAAACATTCAACCTTTTTCTTCCTCTGCTCTCACTCCCCAAGTCTCGGCTCCATAGAGCACAGTTGGGACAACAACGCCAAAATCTTTGCTTCCATCCCCAACGTCCTACAGCTCATTATACTCTTCAGTGCACCCAACACTTTACACCTGTCCTTCACTCGCGTCTTCACTTCAGTTTCCACTAGTTCAGTTATCTCCACATGGGAGCCCAGATACTTAAAACACTAAACTTCCTCCAAGAGCTCTATATTTAGGGAGACATTAATTTTGCTCGCATCGACAGTCCTCGAGCATCTCATCACTTTACTTTTACCCACGTTCACTCGAAGCTTCCTCCTCTCACACACTCTACCAAACTCAGACACTAGCCTACATAGCTTCTCCTCTGAATCCGCAACCAGGGCCGTATCATCCGCCAATAGCAACTGGCTAGTTGCCAACTCCGCCCATTCGCTTCCAACAGTTCCAAGCCACGACCCATCACACTCGTGTTCACCTACCTGACCACTCCCTCCATAAAGAGATTGAACAGCCAGGGAGACATAACGCAGCCTTGTCTCAGTCCCACTTTCACTGTGAACCAATCACTCACCTTGCTTCCCACTCTGACACATGATCGGCTGCCAGCATAGAAACTCTGCACCGCTTTCAACAGATGTCCACCCACTCCATACAGACGCAACACCCGACACAGCGCTTCCCTGTAAATCCTGTCAAATGCCTTCTCCAGATCCATGAAAGACCAGAACACATCTTTTCCTTTTGCAAGGTACTTCTCACAGACTTGTCTCACTGCAAAAATCTGATCGGCACACCCTCTACCATTCCTAAACCCACACCGTTCCTCTCCAATCACGCAGTCCGTACAGTCTCTAAACCTTTTGATCAGCACTCTCCCGTACAACTTACCAACCACACATACCAGACTGATACCTCTCGAGTTGCAGCATTCATTTTTATCTCCTTCGCCCTTATATGGCGGAACAATGCAGGCACTGTGCCACTCACTCGGTACCACGCCTGCCACAAAACACAAGTTCAGTAACCTCACCAACCATTCGACAATCGTTACTCCACCATTCTTCAGGCACTCAGTTGCAACGCCATCCAAACCAGGGGCTTTCCCTGCTTTCATCACGTCCATCGCCTCCTGCACCTCTTCCCTGGTAATGTCCGCAACAAGTCTTTCTCCCAAAATTGGCATCCGAGCACCACCACCCACAGCAACGATGTCAGCCTCTCTGTCATCCTCGTCATTCAACAACTCATCAGAATACTCGGCCCACCTCTTCCGTACATCACCACTTTCCAACAACAACTGGCCGTTTTCATCTTTCACCACTTTCTTCTTATAAATATATTATGATATAAACACTCAAACATAGCAATCACGCCACGGAAATGATGTAAACAATTCGAATAACAGGTAGGGGCAATCTCATCTAATTTTCCAGACCGCATCTAACTTTTTGCCTAGGGGGTCCCATTCCACCCCCCACCTCTCCAAAAATGTGTTATAGCAATATTCCTAACAGCAACGAATAAATATATATAATGAGCAACAGTTAGTAACCGAGTATTCCTCAGTACAGCCATTTAAAGAAGAAATAAACATTTATAAACACAATAAACATTAATAATTCATATAAATTAAAATGTTCAGAACATATAACCTTCCCAATATATATTCGAAAGCAAGGGCCGAAAGCCCACCCGTCACCCGTTAGCCGTCCGTCCGAATGAGTCACCCGTTAGCTGACTCACGTGCCAAAACCAGTTCTGGTCCCGCCCGCCTGACTCCGGTCAACCCCTACCCACCGCTAGTTAAACCCTATCTTATTCCTTCACTTGTGTTTTGCGCCCCTATATACTACTTATCTTCACTGCGATAGCTTGGAGTTCTGTTCTCAGAGGGAGGAGGTGATGAGGTATGCTTTGGTGGACCATAAGTGCCACTCCACCGTGTGCAGTCACATTATTGTGACCTTCGCGACGGTGTATGGCATATTGAGGGATTGTGAAGGTGGCTGTGTCACGGAGTTTGATCTCCTAGAGGTCTACCACCAAAGGCCTATGGGTGGAGATTAGCGATAGTAATTAATATTTTTTGCTTCTAAGTCGCTGGTAATTCCACTGAAGTATTGTACTATTGTTCATTTTGGATCTGTTTCAAGCTTAGATCTTGATGGTCTGGAGCGGTCGCGTGGTTTGTAGGAACATTCGTGGTGTTCTTGTCTATGAGCCGCAGGTGTCCTAGATCGGGAGCGTTCGCATGAGCGTCCGCTTTCTGTAGAACATGATCTCCTAGACTCACTGGGATATTTGAGTGGAGTGCGGTGCATGGTCGATCAGTAGTTTCGAGTATCAGTTCTTCGTTGTAGATTTTTAACGCGTCAACGCGCAGGCGATGGTCGTTCTCACTTGTGATTTGATTCGAGCCTCATTTCCACCAGAGCCTCCACGTGAGCCATAATAGGCTCCCCCGTAGGGCGCGACCGTCATTGGTTCAGGTAAGTTCGCACGGCCTCGCGTGCAAAAATATTTGTCAGGTCAAGATGAATTCAGTACACATTTCAACTGTGGCATGTTCGCGTATCAGCGCGTACGGGAGAGTAAAGAGTTAATGCGTATCTTCGTAAAATGTGTTGTTATTTCTGTGCATAATGGGGTAGAGAGACCACCTCAATTGCACAGGTGTTTGAGGCTTAGACAGCTTCGTATAGACCGGTGTGTTTTCCGAAAGCGATAAGCTTTTCACGGTAGGTTGGGTCCGTGAGTAGGCTTTGTTGGTTGCACGGGGGATTTATGAACGCTCGTCGGGCTGCCGCGAGTGCGTTGCAATCCGTCAGTCAGTGTTTCACGCAGATAACCACTTGGTGGCAACAGTGGCAAGGTGGCGCGTTTGGTCCTATGTCGACATCTATGAGATGGTTGTGAGTTATCCACGTGTGTCTCGTGCACAAGCGGTTGATCAACACCTGGTATTTTCTGTTGTTGAACTTGGTTTCCCATTCTTAGACTGAGGGTTTGACTGAAAGCATTTTTTGTCAACTCTGTTGCCACATTTCATCCCATCGGATGTTATATGGGAGTTGATAATAGGGAACCAGTCCCGGTAATGTATTGCGAAAAATTATTCTTGACGAGTTGATGCCAGTTTAGCAAGCGAGTCCGCAAGTTCATTTCCTCTTAATCCCGTGTGTCCGGGGATCCAGCAGAATTCAACTGCCTGACCCGTTTTGGACATCACAAAGAGATCGTGCTGCATTTTAAGTAGAGCGGGATGGTCGTAGTGCAGTGTTTTAAGCTGGGTGAGGACACTCAGACTGTCTGAGAATACGACGTATTTGGGGAAGCGATGTGTTATTGCGATAGAGACGGCTAGTTCGAATGCGCAAAGCTCCGCAGAGAACACGGAGGCCTCTTGTGGGAGGGTGGCTGAGAGTGGGGTGTCCCCGCACACAGCAGCGGCTCCCACTCCGTCCGCGGTTCAGGAGCCGTCAGTGTACATGTGGCGGTGCTCAAAATATTCTTCCTCGAGTAGTCTTAGGAATTCCTGCCGGTACGCGTTGGTTGGAGTAGTTGCTTCAGGGTACATTTGCAGGTCTAGGTTTACCGGTGGTGGGTTAATAATCCATGTTGGTGTGTTAATTTGAAGGATTTGGTAGGAAAATGAAGGCTTAATAGCTTTACGATTGATGTTTAGCGAGGTCAGCAGGTTGTACACACGTAAGGAAAACGGTGCGCATATATTCTTTTTAGCCGCAAAAAGGCGCTTATCGGATGTGTTGGTTATGTGGCTGATCGCTGGGTTGTTGATAAGACTTCTAGTCTTAAAATAGTATTGTAGTGAAAGTTTGTCTCGCCGGAGCGGAAGTGGAAGTTCGTTAGTTAGCACGTTATGTGATTCGATTGGAATGGAGCGGAACGCGCCGGTTGTGATACGCAAAGCATTGTTTGCGATGGTCGAGAGTAGTTTTGGCTGCAGATCCGTAGACAACGGCTCCGTAGTTTATGTGCAATCGTATTATTGCTCTGAACAACGTCATTCCGGTGTCCATGTCGGCACCGAACTTTAGGGATGTTACCGATTGGATAAGTCCCGTCGACCTTTTGCATCGAGTCGCCAGGGCTGCAATGTGGGGTCTCCACGTGAGTTTAGGGTCCCACACAAGACCCAGGAATTTGATAGTTTCTTCGTATACTAGAGGGGTGTTGTGCAGCGTTAGGACTGGTTTCAGGTGTAAACCGGGCACAAGGGTAAAGCGCATGCTTCTAGTTTTAGAGGGCGAGAATCGGAATCCGTTTAGGGTAGCCCAGTTCACGACTAGGTTTAGGCACTTCTGGAGTTCATGTTGAATTTTTATGAGGCTGGGGTGTCTGTAGCTTATTTGTAGGTCGTCCACGAATAGCGATGAGAGCAGTCTTCCGTCTCTGGGAAGAATGTCGGCTAACTGATCGATTTTGAGGATAAAAAGTGTGACACTGAGGACGCTTCCCTGGGGAACGCCCATTTCTTTTGCAGATATGACGGAGACTGAGTGTCGCCAACCTTGACCCTGAAGGTGTGATTTTGTAGAAATTGGTGGATGAAAAGTGGTAGCAGATCTCTCAAACCTTTACGGTGGAGATTCTTCATGATCCCGTATTTCCACGTTGTGTCGTATGCTTTTTCAACTTCGAAAAATATGGAAACCACATGTTCTCTTCAGACGAAGGCCTGTCTAATGTCTGATTCTAATTGTACGAGGTGGTCTGTTGTGGAGTGGCGCTTACGGCCACCGCACTGGATGTTGTTAAGGCCTGCATGCATTTCAAAGTAGTCGACTAGGCGTGAGTTTATCATTCTTTCCATAGTCTTATATAGGACGCTAGTTATGGCAATGGGACGATAATTATGTGGGTCGCTGTGACATTTTCCGGGTTTGGGTATCGGGATAATTATGGATTCCCGCCATTGGTTGGGAAAGAATGAATTTGAATACAGCGTATTAAACACATTTAGTAGGTGCTGGAGAGCGTTGTCAGGAAGGGGTTTGATCATGTTGATGTGCACTCGGTCCGGCCCGGGTGAAGTTTCACGAGTGTTGTCAATTGCATATTGTAGTTCATGGATGGAGAAATGTTTGTTGTAGAACTCTTCATTTGTGGAAGTGAAGTCGATATGATCACTTTCTCTTAGGATCTTTTCCTGTTAAAAAGAAGCCGAATAATTTGTTGATTGTGATATTTGGCTGAAAGTCTGAGCTAGTTTGTCCGCGATGTCCGCGTATGAAGACTAGCCAGTGTCTCCGTTCGACAATATGTGGATAAGCCGCTCGGGTCGACCTTGGATACGTCTGATTTTTCCCCACACTTGGGAAAGAGGGGTGTTTCGATTGTTTGTATTAACTTATTGGGTCCAGCTTTCTCGCTTCTTCTCCACGCTAAGTTTGCGGAACACGGCAGCTTCCCTTTTCCAGGCTACTCGGTTCCTGGGGGAACGTGCGCGGCGGAAGGCCTCGCACATCCTGTCACGCCGATCCCTTGCTTCTTGTCCCTCCGGGCACCACCAAGGCTTTGGGAAAAAGGTTGAGGGTACATATTGGGGAATGCATGCAGTAGCTGCACTTTGGAATTTTTCGTATAGACGTATGATAAGGTCGTGCTCTGAAATGTCTTCGGGAAGGCCCTCCACATCGTCCCATGCGACATGTGTCGAGTATTCCACCCAGCTGGCTTTCCGGTAGTTGAATCGAAGTTCCTGTGTGTTAGGATTGTTTGGTCGGTTAGTAAGGAGCGATATGATCACTGTCATGTGTTGAAGGCGGGACTCCCCAAACGAGTTGGGGAGCTAAAGTAGGGGAACAGATTGATGAATCGATGGCGGTTTCACTTTCGAGGGTGATCAGTGTGGGTTGTCCGTCGTTAAGAAGGACCAGGTTGTGAGTGTCTATGGTGT
>SDVV010044290.1:0-10170 GCA_016164225.1 Gammarus roeselii
ATACATGGACCCAAGAGTGGTTGTGCTCGGTTTGTGGTTGCATGCTTGGACCCAAGAGTGGTTGTGCTTGGCCTGTGGTCGCATACATGGACCCAAGAGTGGTTGTGCTCGGTCTGTGGTCGCATACATGGACCCAAGAGTGGTTGTGTTCGGTCTGTGGTCGCATACATGGACCCAAGAGTGGTTGTGCTCGGTCTGTGGTTGCATACATGGACCCAAGAGTGGTTGTGCTCGGTCTGTGGTCGCATACATGGACCCAAGAGTGGTTGCGCTCGGTCTGTGGTCGCATACATGGACCCAAGAGTGGTTGTGCTCGGTCTGTGGTTGCATACATGGACCCAAGAGTGGTTGTGCTCGGTCTGTGGTTGCATGCATGGACCCAAGAGTGGTTGTGCTCGGTCTGTGGTCGCATACATGGACCCAAGAGTGGTTGTGCTCGGTCTGTGGTCGCATACATGGACCCAAGAGTGGTTGTGCTCGGTCTGTGGTCGAATGCATGGACCCAAGAACGAAAACGTAACATATTTTTGCCTGCTCGGTAGCTCAAGAGCTGGTGCAAATGATGGCCACGTCAAGCTGACATTGCGGAACAGGTTGCTCACGACCACCCATATACCCAGCAAAACCAGAAAACTGCAGCATCGTTTGTGCTACAACCAGCTGAGTGCCATTTACGCTGACTTTTAATGAGTCTTTGCTGATTTCCCCTTGGCCCATATCGCCGTTGTGCGTCGCCTTGGCTCATTTTGCACTGACTTATGTTCCATTGGCTCATGTCGCTCTGGCTCATGTTACCTTTAATGCGTCTCCTTGACATATTTTGCCTTTGTGCGTCGTCAAGTCTTATTTCGCCTTTGTGCTTTGCCTTGGCTCACAACTCCTTGGCTCATGTAACCATAGAGCGTCGCCTTGGCTCATGTTGCCTACACGCGTCACCTTGGCTGATGTCTCTTAGTCTCATGTCGCCTTTGTGCGTCGTCTTGATTCGTGTCGCCTTCGTTTGCATGCAATACGATGGTGGGTCTTGCAGTCTTGCTTATAGGAATCCCTCGAAACTAAGGAATGCCTGAATGATCTATGACTTGTTAAAACATTTTGGTACCATGACACCTTGTTCATTCATTTAAGTAATTAGGGAACAAAGAAAAATATGTATAATAAATAATGAAAAATACATCTTCCAGTCAAATGTGCTCAGGTGCATTCAATAATAATTTTATGTAGTGTATAAATGTATATAGTTAAGGATGGATCTTGTGGAATATGACGGTGATTTCTTAAACATGTTTCAGTTACATTCCGATGACTTTTATTTCTTCTGCATTTGTGATATGTTTCTAGTCCTGGCTTATCTGCTACGTTAAGATGCCAGTATTTCAAAGAATTTGTTTAAGTTAACTTAAATATTTATTTATTCCTTTTTAAAATAGTTTATTGGTTATACATTTTAGTATCCATTGCAATGTTTAGCGGACGTGCCGTGTGCGATGTTTAGCCCAAATGCTGTCACGCTCCGACGCTTTACGCAGGCCGGTATGCAAAGCAATAAAAGCGGACGTGAAGACTTCGACGCAAACAATCAAAACTCGTTAATATTGAGTCATTCTGGTGAGGGTGGGCGCTCTTCTATCGAGGTTGTCACGTTCTTCGGCTGAGGGCGTACCGCTCTTCTGTCGAGATCGTGTTGCTCTTCGGTCAAGGGTGTGAGGCTCGTCTGTCAAGGGTGTGACGCTCTTCTCTTGGAGGTGTGAAGGTGTGACGTTTAATGTAGGTTGCCATTGGATGAACATTTTAACCTATTATTTTATTTGTACGGTCACTTGCCATAACGCGATGTGCACCTCACCAAAAAGCAAGAAAAGGCAACCCGATCAGAAAAAATATCTGTTACGGAAAGAGGAGATAATTACCGTGGAAGTGCTTCTGATTTACTCCGATACCCTAGGTTACTTCTTACTGTTATGATGAATGATGCGAATTACGACACGTAACGGCATAACATCGCGCTGCTTGTTATGCTAGGAGCAACATCATGCTGCTCGTTGCGCTATGAGTAACATCGTGCATCTCTTTATGCTGTGAGAACATCGTGTTGCTCGTCATGCTGTGAGCAGCCATGTCCAACTCGTGATGCTGTGAACAACATCATACTTATCGACATGTTGTGCACAATACATGCTGCTTGTTATGCTGTTCACAAAATCATGCTGCTCTGTATGCTGTGCACTTCATGTAACTCGCTATGCTGTGCACAACACAGTCCTGCTTGTTATCCTTTTCACAAAATCATGCTGCTCTTCGTGATATGCACTAAATCGTGCTGCTCGTCAAACTGTGCACAAAATCATGCTGCTAGTCATGTTGTGCACAAAATCATGCTGATCGTCATGCTGTGCACAAAATCATGCTGCTCTTCAAGCTGTGCACAAAATCATGCTGATAGTCACGCTGTGCACAAAATCATACTGCTCGTCATGATATGCACTAAATCATGCTGCTCGTCAAGCTGTGCACAAAATCATGCTGCTCGTCATGCTGTGCACAAAATCATGCTGCTCGTCATGATATGCACTAAATCATGCTGCTCGTCAAGCTGTGCACAAAATCATGCTGCTCGTCATGCTTTGCACAAAATCATGCTGCTCGTCATGATATGCACTAAATCATGCTGCTCGTCAAGCTGTGCCCAAAATCATGCTGCTCGTCATGCTGTGCACAAAACCATACTGTTAGTCAAGCTGTGCACAAAATCATGCTGCTTGTCATGATATGCACTAAATAATACTGCTCGTCATGCTGTGCACTAAATCATGCTGCTCGTCAAGCTGTGCACAAAATTATGCTGCTCGTCATGCTGTGCACTAAATCATGCTGCTCGTCATGATATGCACTAAATCATGCTGCTCGTCATGCTGTGCACAAAATCATGCTGCTCGTCATGATATGCACTAAATCATGCTGCTCGTCATGCTGTGCACAAAATCATGCTGCTCGTCATGATATGCACTAAATCATGCTGCTCGTCATGCTGTGCACAAAATCATGCTGCTCACCATGTTGTAGGGGCGTGGTCGGTCTTCCAGAAAACAGCAGCAATAATTAAGGCACCTCAATTACCCCATTGATCAAACAGTATCCAGATAATCACATTTATTTCAGTTTAACAAGGTTAAAATTCTTATCACTTTATGGTTTTAACAAATTCTTTTAATAAACTAATTTATTTTTATACTCGAACAACGGTTCAATGAATGCCATCTTCTCAATCCCGTGGTGCAACGTGGTGCAACGACACGAGGCTGCTTAGGTCGTGCATGTTTGCACCCTTTGTTTTGGGACTTTGTGCTTTTACTTACTTTGTCTGGTTTGAGTGCTGAACGAACTACAATTGTGGACATCATCATGAATGGGGGTATAAGAGCATCTTATTGTAGGTTAACTCTTCTAGTCCATCTACATTCTGTTTTGTGAGATTATTTTCTAAATGTTAAGGCTATTGTTGAGTTGATATCAGTGTTTACAATATAAAAATAAAATTTTGTACATATGGCGGCTAGATATTTCATTTTAACCATGCATATTGAGAAATGATGATTAATAAGTGTTTAAAATATATTCCAGAAAAAATGTGTTTGAAATTTATTGTAAAATGTACTACAAACAGATTGTTCGTGTCGGCAATCGGTTCTCATACAGAGATCAAATACGTTCAAATCAGTTGGAAATTTTTACTCCATTTATCTAGATTCATTATCACTCATTGAGTTACATGACAGGTGTAGAAAATATGTATACAAATGTTTTGTGTTCATTCACACATGATTTAGAGTTCTCAATTCAACATCGACCTTTGTTCAGAAGCACGTACATATACACATACACATACACATGCACACACACACCTACACACATCCATACACACATCCATACACACACGCACACACACACCAAGGGTTCCTTAGCCCACCAGTACATAATAGAGCGTATAAGCCGATAACATTGTTCCCATGCTATATTTTCACTTAAAGAAACGAGCCCCGGCGTTCGAACCCCGCCTACGTACAGGGAGGGACAAGGGGGGATGGAAAGGGGCAAAGCTCTGCACGTCAGAGGTGGAGTGGCAAAGCACCCCTGTTTGAAGAGGGGGAGGGAGGAGTGAAGGCCTCTACGAGGTCAGGGGTTTAGGGAGCAAACGGTGCGCGGCGCCATCTATTGATCCAATGAGCAACTGGCATTGCTCGTTCATGCGCCGCTTCCTATTGGTCAAGTGC
Source organism: Gammarus roeselii (assembly GCA_016164225.1). Lineage (NCBI taxonomy): Eukaryota > Metazoa > Arthropoda > Malacostraca > Amphipoda > Gammaridae > Gammarus > Gammarus roeselii. Next base: position 4,272 of record SDVV010044290.1, read on the forward strand.
ACGCCTCCTCCGAACCAATAGACCTCGTCAATTTTAAACTATTGACGAACCAATGGGGTGGGAGCTCCGGCAGAACAGACAACGAATGTCGCTCTCCAAGTTATGATGATCATTATTAATAAAGAAAAAATGGGGGCCTCTAATGCACGTCGTCATTAATGTGGCCTCCTTTGCCTGTCCCCGACGTGGCTGGTGTTAGAGTGGCAGAGGGGTCACTAGATCTATGCTGCACTTACGTTAAATATGCGTCTTTTTCCTGTTTCTGTGGGGACGGTTTTAGATTTAATTACAGATAAATTTTTCCTCTTAAAGTAGCTAAACCTAAAAAAAAATTGGCAGAATGTATGGTATGTATATGCTTCCCGCTAAACTGACTTTTAAATCAGGTGGTTGTTGCAACACCAATGACCGCCTTCCTGAAGTTACAAGGCAAGGGGCATGGTGACCTTGGTGTATGTTAGCCATTGAGGTAAGAGTGCCTAAAACGCGTTTAGAGCATGACACAATATTTAACTCAGTACCTCTGTGTGAAGGATTGCGGTGCAGAACCTTGAGGCACCGGTAATCCGGTCTGGCCTTACATCACATTTGCCCTGACTCGTGAGGCAGCGGTAATCCGGTCTGACCTTACATCACGTTTGCCCTGACTCATGAGACAGCGGTAATCCGGTCTGGCCTTACATCACATTTGCCCTGACTCATGAGGCAGCGGTAATCCAGTCTGGCCTTACATCACGTTTGCCCTGACTCATGAGACAGCGGTAATTCGGTCTGGCCTTACATCACGTTTGCCCTGACTCATGAGGCAGCGGTAATCCGGTCTGGCCTTACATCACATTTGCCCTGACTCATGAGGCAGCGGTAATCCGGTCTGGCCTTACATCACGTTTGCCCTGACTCGTGAGGCAGCGGTAATCCGGTCTGGCCTTACATCACATTTGCCCTGAAAAAGTACATCAGAACCGGCTGTTCAATGTATAAATAAAGTGCCGGAAATGGGATTACAAGATTATAAATATAAATGGGGGAGACTGGATTTGGTTCTAAGCTACCAATGTACCATTGAATATCATGCTAACCTACCCAGTAATTTGTCCTTTAATTTTTTACTGACAACAATAATTTAGGTGGCCAATAAACTACGTCATTAGAATTCATATTAATGCACCTCGTCGAAGAAATGTGAAGATTGACCAGCAAATTTCGTAACAAATATACTGTCGATCATGAATCATTCTATGTATGGATTGATGGCAAAAAAAGACTTAGTATTTCTAATTACATCTTAGTATAACAAGGCTGCATTCATAAACATTAATTGCTGTTCTATGGCCTACTACTTTACTCAGTCACGCTGATTCTATGAATTGTTGCAAATGTATTCCCAAAACGATTCCAACTTCAAATTATAAGTTTGTGCGATGCTATGGAGCTGTGGTGATAGCGGCTATCAGTACGAGTGTGGATTTATTTGGAGAAAGTAAAAACAAATGTTTGCAATCACTGTAGCTGAGTTGGCATAGTATCATTAAACCGTAAACATGGTGCGGTGCGGCAGTGAAGATGTCACAGTTAACCTCGCGGTGATGCGATGCGGCAGTGATGAGGCCGCTGTACCGCCTCGCGGGCATGCGGTGCGGCGGTGAAGAGGCCAGAATACCGAATCACAGTCATTTATTGCGGCGGTGACGAGGCCATGCCATAGTACCGTCTCGCGATGATTTGTTGCGACGGTGAAGAAGCTGCGGCACCGCCTTGCGGCGATGAGTTGCGTTGGTGAAGAGGCCTACGTACCGTCTCGCGATGATTTATTGCGGAGGTGAAGAAGCCACAATACCACCTCGCAGGGATTGGGTGCAGTGGTGAAGAGGCCACAGTACCGCTTCGCGGTGATGGCGTGCGATAATGAAGAGGGCATACTACCGCCTCTCGATTATTTGTTTCAGCGGTGAAGAGGCTACAATACCACCTAGCGATGATTTATTAAGCCGATAAAGAGGCTACAAGACCGCGTCGCAGTGATGTGGCACGGCGGTGTACAGGCCAAGTAACCGCCTCACGATTATGTGGTTCGGCGATAAAGAGGCCACAAATGCCCTCTCGGTGATGTAGGGCAGCGGTGAAAAAGTCACAGTACCTCCTTCCTGTGGTGTGGTGCAGCGGCGAAGCGGACACAGTACCGCCTCGCCATGATTTGTTACACCGGTGACGAGACTACGGTACCACCTCGCGGTGATGGGATGTGGCCGTGAAGAGGCCACAGTACGGACTCACGGTGATGCATTGCGGGGGTGAAGAAGTTGCATCACGAGGATATAGTGTGACAACAAAGTGGCCACGGTACCGATTCACGGTGATGTGCGGCGGCGACGAAACAGCCATTGGGCTGAATCGCGGTAATGTGGTGCAGTTGTGAAGAGGCCGTAGCACTGCCTCGCGGTGATGTGGCTACTGCTGCCTCCCCGTACCTCAGCTGCCTAGAGCCCCCTCTGTCGGCCAATGGCAGGGGCGTGTGGCTCGCCCCGACGGACCAATCAAGAAGCAGGAAACAAGATCATTGGCAGAGGGAAGGCGATATTGATAAACCTACCGACTTTAGGGGGCTTTGCCTTGGATCACGGGAAACACTCTCCGTGGCTGCGGGCTCAACAACATCGGGCCTTTTAGAAAACTTCATTCAAGAGTCGAGAGACGCGGGGACAAAGGGACTCAAGTCAACTGCACCTGCAAATATTCTTGGTCCGATTAAACGAATGTAACGATTGGCGGCTTGATTTCATTGTTTATCAACACTGTAAATCAAGAAGTCATTTTCAAATCTAACCACCTGATATCGAGTAAATCCGTAAACATTTTCAGCAAGCAATAACTGTTATCATCGAAATATGGTTCCTTCACACATTGGCCTTACGCCCTTAAATCACTGACCATAGAATTGTATGTCAGACTGACTTGTTTGTAACGTTAATCTATTTACACTGCTCTAGGGCGCCTTTTTTTAGCCTGTAACGCACTACTAAAATGAGCCCTGAACAATAGAATGTGCGTAACACCTGTCTGTTGCAAGGCAGCAAATGGTTCATCATAAAATTCAGGAAACCAATTGAAATAACACTGTTTGAATATGAACTAAAGCTTAGTTCAGGAACTGTAATTCAAGTTGTAATGTGTTGGGACTCTAGCAGGGGTGATTGCATAATGCATGATAGTATACCATTAAATGGGCACTCGATAATGATGCAAGACTCTTAGTAAACTTCATTTGCCCCCACCCCCATCACTCAGTTTAGTGGCCCACGGCAAGAGGGTAGGATAGTACTGAGGAATGTACTTGTGATTGATATATTCATAAACCAAATGTATACATTTCGAACAAATCATATTCCTTTCCGTAGCTCGAGATGTATTGTTCCACAAGTTTGAACTATTCATTCCGATTAAAAATGACCATTCCAGAGGGCTATGTTTCTCCGAAGACAACGTCCCAGGACACAATATAAGGGACTAAAAGCAAATGACTACCTTATTCTGTCAGGAAAAACGGAACACATTAGTAGACACAGATGTCGGCCACATTAGTAGACACAGATGTCGGCCACATTAGTAGACACAGATGTCGGTCACATTAGTAGACCCAGATGTGGGCCACACTTGTAGACACAGATGTCGGCCACATTAGTAGACACAGATGTCGGCCACATTAGTAGACACAGATGTCGGCCACATTAGTAGACACAGATGTCGGCCACATTAGTAGACACAGATGTCGGCCACATTAGTAAACACAGATGTCAGCCACATTGGTAGACCCAGATGTCGACCACATTAGCAGACACAGATGTCGACCACATTAGCAGACCCAGATGTCGGCCACATTAGCAGACACAGATGTCGACCACATTAGCAGACACAAATGTCGGCCACATTAGCAGACACAGATGTCAGCCACATTAGCAGACACAGATGTCGGCCACATTAGCAGACACAGATGTCGACCACATTAGCAGACACAGATGTCGGCCACATTAGCAGACACAGATGTCGGCCACATTAGTAAACACAGATGTCAGCCACATTGGTAGACCCAGATGTAGACCACATTAGCAGACACAGATGTCGACCATATTAGCAGACACAGATGTCGGCCACATTAGCAGACACAGATGTCGACCATATTAGCAGACACAGATGTCGGCCACATTAGCAGACACAGATGTCGACCATATTAGCAGACACAGATGTCGACCATATTAGCAGACACAGATGTCGACCATATTAGCAGACACAGATGTCGGCCACATTAGCAGACACAGATGTCGGCAAGCTTACACTCATTTCCAAATTGGAGCGCGTTGATGAAGGGGGTAAGAAACAATATTTAATATTGAGGCTTGCAATGTATGATGAGGCATTCAATTCTGCCTCGTCAACCGTACAGAATAAGAGTGGAAAGTGCTTATGCAGATTTCCCAACTGTAATGAAGAGGTTCCTTGATGTTAAACAATCTTCTAAAACTTTAGCTGAAGTTACCAATTAAACGAATGATCAGAATGTTATGTGCGACTCATTTGAAACAGTTACTATTTAACTATTCAAATTGGTTCGTATGGTATTTAATTATCACCCATGTAGGTAGACAACTCAGCGTTCTGGATGATCAATAAGGCGAAGTAAGTGAAATCTGAAGAGACAGTTCCCGTGACTTTTTTACATTTTTTCGCTACACCTGTTGACCGAGCTCTCTTGAGTGCATATCTGTGAAAGTGTATCTTTTAGAGCTAACAGAAACGACAAGGTGATAAAGGAATAAATGAAAATATAATTCATTTTGTTAGCTCCTGGGAGATATAAGTTTTGAAGAATAACTCTCAATTGAACCGGGTTCTAATCATCAAACCCTACCCTTCCTGATATTAAATTGCAACAGCAACAACGGGTAAAACAAACCAAAAACTGTTTAAACAATTACGTGCAGACGTTCTTGAATTGCAATTTTCTTCTGCTATGCAATTTCCCTTGCAAACTATTTGTTATTAATCAGTTTCTTATTATGAATACTTTCTTTCGATTTTTTGCGGCTTCACATACTCAAATTTCTAATTATCTGGTTATGTGAAAGCCTGTTCACTTTTTAAACTCATTCGTATAACTTATTGAAATGTTTTTTTTTCCTTTGCATATGAAACAAGTCTTGTTAATTTGTGTCTACGTGTGCCAAAGAATGTATGAGTGACGTAAAACATAGCCTTATGCTGGGCATTTACTACTTAGTTTTTTATTAAATATCAGTTGTAACAGTCAATTGACATGAGGAAGAAAATGTTTGTGGACATATTCACTTTACTTGCTTTTTTGTTATCGATAGTCCAATGTAACGTTCTTATCTGTCTTGAAATATTGAAAAATGGAGAATAGAGAATGTCCTGTAGAGTTAAATTTACTCCCTATCCATAGTTTTAAGTTAATGTTCAGTAGTAAATGTTGTCCTCAGAACCGTTCACGTTGAAGAAGACTGATATTTTTGTAATTTGTCAACATGTCATTATATCTAAATCAATTTTAAATCCTTAAATCGTTGCATTTTGAGGCAAAGGTTTTGCAATTATTTCATATTTCTCTACAAAGCTGTTGGTGATAAGTTATGCTTAAGCCGTCAGTGAAAATTGTATGACCCAAGGAGCTGAGACGGGCCTGGCTTCATTGTCGTGAATTTTGGTTAATATACTGTACATATATACAACGCAATATCCTGACCTCAGTTAATCTGGTGTTGTTAGCTACAACACCGACTGGACGTCAGACGTCAGACTCGTGGTGGGCTTACGGTGGGTCTACCAGCCCACCTCATTATTGCGGGTCTACCAGCCCACCTCATCAATAGCTATTCCTCCCCCCGGT
>SDVV010044291.1:0-10170 GCA_016164225.1 Gammarus roeselii
GGTTGATTTTGACGCTGTTCTGATGTGCTTTCCCGCCCTTGGCATCCCGCTGTCGGAATGGTCGTGGGTGGGGGGGGCCCGGCCATTATGACGCGGCGGGGGTAAACCAGTGAAAACTGTGGGCCCTGCTGCTGACGACGGTTCCTCGGTACATTCGGGACCCAGAGTGTAAGTTGAGGGGCTACCGGCCGGACCCTTTAGCACAAAAGGGCTGAGTTGTGTGAATGTGAGCGTGTGGGGGTGTGAGGTGCGCCTTGCCGTCGGCCACCCCCCTTTCTGGGGGATGCGGCCTGGTGTCTGTATCTGTATATATATATATATATATATATTCTCATCAGCTACTTGGCTACACAACTAGTCTAACCAGTGCTTGTATTCTTATTATTTGCAATAGTTCTGGTATTATGTTGCATTCTCAATGCTTTGGGTCTTATATTTGCTAGTGATTTATTCTTGTCAGAATATGCTTGTTACTCTTAACTGCTGATTATCCAGTTTGATGCTTGTTGAATATATACATTGGCTTCTAAGTAACTGTTAGATTGTGTTGGTTGCTTCTTTTTTTCAACTGGAGGCAATATCTTGCCTTTCTTTTCCAGAAATTCCTGTCTCCTCTATGGCAAGGGGTTGGGGGTAGTAGCAGCAATGCTCCTCTCCCTCAGCCTGCTTCAACTGGCAATGTTCCTTCAACTCTCCTAATGCAGCAGCAACGGCGGCACAATAGCACAGCATCTGAAGCTGTGTTTGACACTCGGCCTTACAAGTTGCACAAGCTAGAAGAAGGTCCTAGTGCCACTTCAACCGTCACCCGAGATGAAGCGCTGCTATACTACCGCCAGATGCAGACTATTCGTCGTATTGAGGCAGCTGCTGCTAACCTTTACAAAGAAAAGGTTTGGGTGATTAGAATATGAAGGTACCTGCTAAATGTGAAATCTTCTGCTCCCTTAAATGTATCAGAAATGTATTTCAAAATTTTTTTTTTTGGTTGTTGGTGGTTGTCTAGTTTACAGATTTCATGGTAAACTAAAATTGAGCGTTTCTGCTTTTTACCCATGTAGCTAACTTCTTGTTAGGTAGCTACATGCTACAAATATTATAATGTAAAATGGTGTGTGTTGCTGTTGCTTAGCTCCGGTTTCCAACTGCGGTAGTGGATACCGCGCCAGCGCACCGCCCGAAACCCTCTATTCCCACTCACGCGCGCGTGTCGAGACAAAGAGAGGTGGGAGACGAGAAATGGGAGATTGGCTTAGTGGTGGGGTAGTGTTTTTGTTGCTATCTGAATTAACTTTGTGGGTTGTGTGGCAGTTAACAAATGACAACCCCTGCGGTGTAATTTTAATTGTGGACACCAGAACATCGAAACTTGCTGCATGTTCATGTCCCTCAGCCACACTGAAATGCACCAACCAGACGCGTGCAGGGATAACCTCATGTGGAACAGGAATTTTTTGTAGGGGAGAAATGATGGGGATTGTTCACTTGTCTTTGAAAAACAATGCAGTGTATATGTCGTGGCTCTGGTGTCTTGGAAGTGCGGGTGGGCCCAAAGGCTGGGCAGCGCACAGGCTGCGTCCACATCAACACCGTAGAGATGGCGCACAGGGCGCAATCCCCACGGTCCAGGATATGAAATAGGGTGGGTTGAGTGACTTTCGCTTCGGCCGGAGCACCAGATGCCGCTACCGCAGGCAAGACATCTTGATGGAGTTGGCCCGCCTGACTCGTGTAGGCCTTCGTGGGTGGCAAAAACTAAGTGGTGTGTGTCATGTATAATACCACAGCATAGCTAACTGTTTCACGGTGCAGCTAGCTCTAGCTATAAATCAACACAGCGACTATGAATGTTGCAGGATTACTGGTTTATATATGAGTAATACTTAGTTTAATTTAGTGTCAGACCTATGTTTTCTGATCTTGTTTAGAAACAAGGAAAAAAAATAGATGAGTTGAGTTGCTTTGTATATGGCTATTTAAAATCATTTAATAAAAAAACAATGCTGATGCTCTAAAATATTATGGGCTCAAAGCATATGTAACTAGTTTGCTAGCTATCTCATAATAAATTGATTTAAATATTAATCTACAAACCTCAATCTTCATGGTTTTAGGTGTGTCTTTATATAGCTGAGAAAACGTGGCAGGTTAGTCTGGAAAAGAGAATATTGCAGCCCATCTTTCAAGAAGAGCATTTGAATCTAAGGGTCGGTTCACCGATTCCTTAACACCGTGCATCCTGCTGCTGGGTCTGGTCTCTGATCGTCTCCCACACTCAACAGGCAATCCGTGGTTTTTGCCACCTGTACAGCGGGCAGGAGGCCATCTGTGTTGGCATGCGGAGCGTCCTGCGACCTCAGGACTCCATTATCACGGCCTACAGGGATCATGGATGGGCCTACGTCATGGGATGCACCGTCACTAGTGCGTGCAACCCAAGAGAGTTGCAATTAGCAATTACTAGTTGATCTAATTTGTATCATAGCTACAACTCACAAAAGATTGTGTCAAATTTCAATTTACCTGTGAGATGATATTTTGTTTCTGATTTTTAGTCAAGAAATTTATATAGATGTGGACTTGAACATCATGATATTTTACTTTGTTGAATTTATTTAAATTTCATTATGGTGTTATCTCTTGACTTGGGGCCATTAATTTGGCATCTTCATGGAAGATTCAGCTATTAGTTGGTAGTCAATGTAGCTAGGAGGATCAGGTTATAGTATTGCACTATTGAAACATCAGTAGCTTGTATGTAAGTCTATCAACACCAATGATCAGTTATTCAGTCAAACATCTGGACACGGCAAGGTTGTCAGATTGAAATTAGTTGCAAACAGAAGTTTTAACAACACCTAAGAAAATGCTATCTCCTATCAATTTGTGGTTAGACCGGGTCTCGACTCTCCGACTCCTCAGGCGTGATGGCTGAACTAACGGGCCGAGCGCAGGGCTGTTCCCGCGGTAAGGGCGGCTCCATGCATATGTACGCAAAGAACTTCTACGGCGGAAACGGCATCGTTGGGGCGCAGGTAGGGTCCATAGGGAGCAAGGATGGGGTGAGAGGTTGTTGTTACCACTAGCGATGTGCTGTCTCGGCCATCATCAGCTAGAAAGATACATTAATTTGAGACTGTTGCTGTTCAATCTTCAAAGACAAATGAGTAATTAATGATGAATGAACATCTTCTGCACGAGGTAGCTAGCTATTTAGCTAGATTATCTGTAATACTAGCTAATATTTATTCGAACAATTCCTCCTGTATTGGTAGCTACTTTTCCGAAATTTTGCGATCAAGATTGGTTTGCTATTTACTGATACCACAAAGTGTAATAATTGGTAGTGAGCAGTAACCTCTGGGAAATAACTAGTTGTCAAATATAGCAGTTTATTTGAGCTAATTTTATTATGTTCATTTTAATATAAAATGTTCTTGCTACTCCAGGTTCATGGAGAGAAAATATTATGTTATAGTAATCTATTTCTCTTAACTTTTAATCATTTCTCTTTAATCAGTAACATGAAATATTCCAGAGCCTCATGACTAGATACCTTGTTTACGGCAGGTGCCCGTTGGTGCTGGTGTGGCTCTGGCCAACCAGTATCTGGGGTCCGACGGCATCAACGTGGCACTGTACGGAGACGGCGCCGCTAACCAGGGCCAGATCTTCGAGGCGTACAACATGGCTAAGCTGTGGAACCTTCCCAGCGTGTTTGTGTGCGAGAACAATGGCTACGGTATGGGCACCAGCATCGACCGGGCGTCCGCCAGCGTCAAATACTACACTCGCGGCGACTACATCCCTGGCATCTGGGTAAGCAACTACAGTCTGGAGATAGAGGCTGGGGCTGCCATTGAATAGCGATGACTTAAATGAGGTTGTAAACTATGGAGTGGGGATGAAAGCTGTAGCTACCGATTTTGAGATAGCTGTCTGAGTATGAGTGAACAAAGATGGGCAGTGATGTATTTTGGAAACAAAAACCCAAGTATTTCAAAGTGAAACACCTGTTTCAATTGTTTATGCATTTTGATGACTGTATTCTGTTATGTATTTCAATCACATTCTCGTCAATTATTTCAATTTGAAAATGTAATTCTCAGAATGCAATTTGCAATACTTTCCCGGGACAGAGCAAATAGAATTTAACCGTGGAGCCACGAGCTTGTGCATTAACACATGGTGTAGTCTCATCATCCTGCCGGCGGGGGTGTCATTTGAACACTCCCTTCTCCACTGCGAAGAATTCATGGTTTTTGTGGCGTGTTCGCGTGGTTCTGAGTTGTAAGTCAAGCCCACCATGTGAGGCGGTACCCTTGTTTCTGATAGAAATTTAAATTTTCCCTTTACCACGTTTTACTGATCTTTTCAGAGAACCCCCTTCATACTACAAGCTCCTCCCTAGTTTGTGCTGGGACCTTACACAGCACGTTTGCTTGCATTGTTTGTATTACTCTCAATTTAACGTAGACCAGCATCCCCTCCAGAGCGATAACAACCAAGATTACAATGGCCAAGAACGTCAGCCTCTCCAAGATAACCAGCGCCACCTCAGCCGAAGATGACGGGAGCATCGACGAATTAACCAGGAACGTCCAGAAAAACAGGAATCTAAGCCAAGCGACCGACCTCTCTGAACAGGAAGCAGAAGTTTTCGCCACAGAACCTAGCACAATCGACTACCGTCTAACGAGGCTCGAGGGCCATGTCAAGGCAATTTTTCTCCATATTCACGAACTAGTAAAGAACCAACAAACTAAAGAACCCGCAACTTACGCAAGTCCGACAAACACTTCGACAACTCTCCACCCCTCAAAAACCCCAACCGAGGGCTGCAAGAAGGGAGCAATACACGCCATTCAATGAACACAACTTGTTCAGCAATATTCATTCCTTTCCCGAACACCTCAAGATCACGTTCAACGCCAACGACAGACCGGATATTTGTCCATACACTCGGCGAAAAGTGCTGGTCTCTTTCACTGGCCGCCCAGGCCTGAGCATCGCCACCAGCGGCGACGATGGCTTTGTCATCAGAGTAGACACAAAACTTCAAAGTACCACAATTCTCTCCAAAATTAGACTCTGAAAAGCCATGCAAAATAGTGCCACACCAGACTTCCTCTACAAATTCAGGTTTGTTCTACCTTGAAGATATCCCGAAGGAGGAAATCGAGGAGTACATCAATGGACTCCTTCAATACAAAGACTGCATTGTGGAAGCGAAAATCGCACCTAAAATCACACCAAGAAGAAAGACCACCTCAGCCCTAATACTAGAATTCAACTCTGCCCTACTAGACCTAAATATCTAGTCAATCCATTCTGCGCTACCAAAACCAAGGTTACACCATTCGAGAGGCGTCCGATGCGATGTTATAAATGCCAGAAATACGGACACACGAGAGGAAACTCTAATGGTAAGTAAAGATGCTCATACTGCTCCCATGAGTACCATGACAAACTGAAAGATCCCAAGTCATGCCAGTCCGAAGAACAGCACTGGTTTTACAACAAAGTAAACGGACACCCTACCGGACATGAAGATTGCCCAGAGGAGGAGACTGAGAGAGCGATCCTCCAATACCAGATAATTCACGGGGTCGGGTGACGAGAGGCTGTAGTCTCGATACGCTCTTCCCAGAATGACCCTCCTAACCAGGAAAAGAGACCAGCACCATTCCCCACCCACTTTTTCATTACTTTCAAAAAAAGTGGTGCAAACGAAGTTGCCTTTTCAACTAATCTATTTATAATGATGAAGTCACTCACCGAACAAGTTTGAGGGAAACCAAAAAAAATTCAACGATAGGGAAAGAAATATCTGACCTACATCGTAGAACCTGAACAAAGTAACACTTTACAAAAGATTATCAACAGTAACAAACTCAAAGTTACAGTTGAAATACATCAGTCCTTCAACGATACCAAACGAATTAGATACACCTCCCGTTACACTCCTACAACCGACCTCGGTGCTTTTGCTGAAGGTCTATCTGAGGATTACGGAGTTATCAAAGTCCGTCAAGTAAACATGGATAAAATCATGTAACGCAAGTTCTACCGCATACCTAATTACCTTCCCAGGATACAACGCACCGGAATTCATAGTGATCTCGGGTGAACAAGAAAGAAACAAAACCTACCCTGTTGCAACATGGCCCCCAATGTGCACAAAAAGCATTGATAAGTGGAGGAAGAATGGGAGACGTTCAGAGATGCCTTGTTGAGATGTCCGATAAATGTGTGTGGGTGTACGCCTTGTGATTGGGTGCAGACGGAAAGCCTGCGAGTCGAACTGGCTGTGGCACAGTAAAGAAGAGCATCTGAGGAGTGGTTGCAAGTGAGGTCGGTGGTGGCCTAAGGCAACTATGAGGAGATGGGGAAGGAGGTAAAGCCAGTGGTTAGGAGAGCCTAAAAGACGCTGATGCCAGTTTGGGCAGACAGTTGTGCCAGAATTTTGAGGGGACCAAAAATGATGTTCTTTATAGAGAGAAAGAGACTGGAAAGGGGGAAGCGGTGAAAGATGAAAACGGTCAGATGCTGACAGTAAGTGGTTGTGTACGGAAAAGGTGGGCCGAGTATTTTGATCAATTGCTGAATGTTGAGGATGACAGAAGGGCCGACATTGTTGCTGTGGGTGGTGGTGCGCGGATGCCGGTTTACGGAGAGACTTGTTGCAGACATTACTGGGAAAAAGGCTCAGGAGACGGTAGAGGGGATTAAATCAGGGGAACCCCTGGTTTGGATGGCGTTGCGGCTGAGTGCCTGAAAAAGGGTGGAATAACGATTGTCGAATGGTTGGTGAGGCTACTGAACATCTGTTTTGTGGCGGGCGTGGTACCGAATAAGTCGCGCAGTGCCTGCATTGTTCCGCTGTATAAGAGCTAAGGAGATAAAAATGAATGCTGCAACTCGAGAGGTATCAGCTTGTTAAGTGTAGTTGGTAAGTTGTATTGGAGAGTGCAGGTCAAAAGTATTGGAGAATGTACGGATTGCGCAATTGGAGAGGAACAGTGTGGCTTTAGGAGTGGTAGAGGGTGTGACGATCAGATATTTGTCGTGAGACAGGTCAGTGAGAAGTACCTTTCAAAGGGAAAGGATGTGTTCTGGGCCTTCATGGATTTGGAAAAGGCATACGACAGGATTAACAGGGAAATGCTGTAGAGGTTGTTGCGTTTGTATGGAGTTAGCGGAAATCAGTTGAAAGCCGTGCAGAGTTTCTATGTTGGCAGCTCAGCATGTGTCAGTGTGGGAGGCGAGGCGAGGTGAGTGATTGGTTCATAGTAAAATTGGTTCTGAGATGAGGCTACGTGATGTCTTCATGGCTGTTCAATCCCTACATGGATGGAGTGGTCAGTGATGTGAACACGAGTGTGCTGGGTCGTGGCTTGGAGCTGTCGGAAGCGATTGGGCGGGGTTGGCATATGAGCCAGTTGCTGTTTGCGGATGATACGGCGCTAGTGGCGGATTCAGAGGAGAAGCTATGTAGGCTAGTGTCTGAGTTTGGTAGAATGTGTGAAAGGAGGAAGCTTCGAGTGAAATTGGGTCAAAGTAAAGTAATGAAATGCTCGAGGACTGTTGATGCGAGCAGAATTAGTGTCTTCCTAAGTGGAGAGTTGTTGGAGAAAGTTAAGTGTTTTAAGTATCTGGCCTTCCATGTGGAGAAGACTGAACTAGTGGAAACCGAGGTGAAGTTGCGAGTGAAGAAGGGGTGTAAAGTGCTGGGTAGACTGAAGAGTGTAATGAGCTGCGGGACGTTAGGGAAGGAAGCAAAGAGGGGTCGTATGAGGGTGTCGTTGTCCCAACTGTGCTATGCGGAGCTGAGACTTGGAAGGTGAGAGCAGAGGAGAGAAGAGGGTTGAATGTTTTTCGAGATGAAATGTTTCAGGAGCATGGCTGGAGTGTCGCTGAGACAGGTTCACCAACGACGAGGTTCGAATGAGAACGAGGATGGTGAAAAAGTTGGAGGACAACGGATTTGCGTGTTCTGAGATTGTTCGGCCATGTGGAGAGGATGGATGAAGGGAGATAGATTGGTGATTCCAAACACTTTGGCAAAGTTTTTGGAATCATAACCTTAAATATCCTAATTCTGACCTATCGGCAAATGATGCATATTTCTACAAATAACAAGATGACATGCGAGACATGATCATTCCGCTGTGGCGGACTATGTTAATTTTTATAAACATGTTGAGCTGAGGATTTCATGTAATATTACAGTTGCTGCACCTTGCGGTTTATCAAAGAATAATTGTATTTTTATTTGAAAATATATCGTGAGTATGGTATTTTGATTGTTATGTTCTAAAATACTTCTATTCTAATTTTTTTTTCTAATTCTTTGCCGATGGGCATTTCGTTTTGGTTAAAGAATATTGAGTTTTTGCCCTACTCCGTGGACCTACTCGACGGACCTGGCTAGTTTCCAGATGACAATAGTGCACTCTGTAGGTTACACTTTATGGGTAGTCATTTGCTGTACTCCCAATGAAAATTGGCGACTAGTGAAATTATAATAATCTGTGAGATTATCTCTGCCGGTCATTTAGTGACGAGGTGTGTTTTATTATGAAACATTAGTTTAGTTCAAGCTTGGAAATATGGATGAGAATAACTTTGTCATCCATATCTCCATAATCCCAACCATGTTAACTGAAGCGACTGTTGTGACTAAACTGTAAAATTACTCAGTGTTCAACGTTATATTTTTTAATCGAATCCTTGAATTTCACCTCTCTACAGCAGATGTGGCTGCTTCCTCCCCAGCCACATCTGCTGGGGAAGCATTGATATCTTTCATTACTCTAACTCGAGGTCATGTTGGCTCGAAACTACTACCTCCAGCTCCCTATGGAAGTCTATTGTGAATAGTGCCCGACACGCTACCCGCTCAGCCACCGATGAAGGACTAGAGATTCATAGAAGCAATTTTGCTTGCTTTCATTCAATTTTGCTTGCTTTCATGCTTTCATTCATCGAGTAGTGTGATGCTACAGTACGTGATCCCATTTATATGGGTCTTCCATTGCTCTGCGGCCATTGTCTTCCACAGAAGACCCCAAAATTGAGCAATGTCGTAGCACGAGATATCCGATAGTTGCGACCCTGTGTCAGAAAAATTAGTCTGGTGCAAAGGACAGTGTAAATGCGCACTAAACGATACTAACTTCTGTTGGCTATTACTTGGATACTACTGAAAGAGTGAACGTGTGCTACGATCAAACTATTATACAGTAGCTACATGAAATAAAGCAACGACTCCAACCAACACGTACGGACGGAAATTTTCGAGACTACTTTAGGAGCAATACCCAGAGTACTGTCATAAATACACTGACTGCTCCAAAACCGCGGACGGAGTGGGAGTTGCCGCTGTGTGCGGAGAAACCTCAAGTTTAGCTACCCTTCCATGAACAGACTGTATTCTCTGCAGAGCTGTACGCACTCGAATTAGCCAATCCCTATTGCAACCGTTTGTAGCCGGGGCCTTAGAATCGTGCTACCGCATCCACCGCGTGTCGTAGAAGGCGACTGAAGGAGCGCCCCGTAGCCGGGAGTAGAATCGGCTACCGCAATCCCCAGCGTGTCGGAGACGACTAAACGGGGCGGAGCGGAGGGGCTAGGAATCCCGTTCTCTGTAAAAACCTTTCCTCGAAGACTGCAAGACGAGCGGGGGGAGGAGAAGCACACGCCTCTCCAAACCCTATTGTTAGGGTCGCTGAATGTGCGTGGCTGTAGTACGAGTGATGTAACGAGGAGAGAGATTGGCGAGATGTTTGTGAGGAGGAAGTTAGATGTGTTGGCGCTGAGTGAGACGAAGTTGAAAGGTAAGGGCGAATGTGAGTTTGGTGCTGTAAGTAGGAGAAAGTCTGGTGTGGAGGAAGGTAGGGCACGAGAAGGTGTGGTCTTGATATTGAGTGATCGGTTGGCTAGTAGCGCTACCGAATGGAAGGAGGTGTCCCTAAGATTGATGTGGGTGCAAGTTAAGTTAGGCCTAGAAAAATGGGCATTTGTGAGTGCTTACGGACCTGGCAGCGAGAGGAGTGAGGAGGAGAGGGAGCAATTCTGGACTGACTTGAGTGAGTGTATTGAGAGTTTTGGAGGTCATTTCAATGTAGTTGTACTGGGTGACCTTAATGCGAGAGTTGGAGATGAAAT
>SDVV010044292.1:0-10170 GCA_016164225.1 Gammarus roeselii
TAATGGAACACCAATAACACTGGTTAGCAATCGTGCTAATGGAACACCAATAACACTGGTTTGCAATCGTGTTAGACAGAATAGGCCACTTGTGGGATTAGTTCCTTGTCATTACAATTTCAATTTCCAGTACGTTAGTCTGAAGGTGCAGACGGAGTAGGTTACTTGAGGGACTGTTCCTGATCATCTCAACATCAACACGAGAGTTTCACCTAACAATCAGAATACGCACTCTATTAGCACTATGGTCGATATTGTCAACACATGCTAATGAAAAAAAAAGAAAGTACTTTTCGAGTGTGCATCGACGAGTACATACACGTAGACACGCACTGAAACAAGACCTGTTACTTGAATGAGACGTGTGTTGATGGTACTTTGTTCCACAGCGGCGCGATGTCCCGTAACAGGGCTGCGATGTCCCGTAGTAGAGGTATGATGTCCCTCAGCAGTGGTGCGATGTCCCGTGGCAGCGGTACGATGTCCCGTAGTAGCGTTACGATGTCCAGTATCAGCGGTGAGGTGTCCCGTAGCAGATGGTATGATGTCCAGCAGCAGCGGTATGGCGTCCCTTACAAAGAGCGAAGTGCGATGAACGCAATAAATTGCGGTGCGGGTGTGATGTGCGGGGTACGCAATGAACTGATGTGTAGAGAGTGGTGTGTGATGAACGCAGTGAACTGATGTGCCAGATGGGGCAGGAAGCGAAAGGCTCTTACCGCATTGTTCGCGGTAAGCAGTCTATAGTAGGGGTGAGTTCGCTTCTAGGTGCCGAGTCAGTCGGGCATTCACAATCTTCTCCGGAACCTTCGCGACACACGAGGTGAGGGCTATAGGGCGGTAGCTGGTCAATTCATCGGTAGGCATGCCAGGTTTTGGGAAAGACAGAACCACTGCCTCCCTCCACCGATCGGAATAGGAGTGGGTAGACCAGACTGTGTTGTAAATAAGACAAAAGTAGGAGAGTGCAGAGGGATGTAGGTGCCGGAGCATCTCGTAGGAGATTTGATCTTCTCAAGGAGCAGAAGAGTTGGAGGTGCGAATTGCACCAAGGATTTCGCGTACCGTGATAGGTTCATTGTAAGGTATAAGGGAATTAATGGAGAAATCCAGATTATTTTGTTCTGCAGACGTTTTGTGATACGGAAAGCCGAGCTGTACCCAGAATCCGAGCTGACGGAGAAGTAATGTGTTGCAATGTGTTCAGAGACTTCTTGCGGATCGGTGATAGTCGTTCCCATCATCCTTAGGGTTGGGGGGGAGGGGAGGTGAGAACAGTACTTCCCAGTCATTTTCCGTAGGCGGGACCACACTTTAGACATGGGTGTGTTCACATTAATGGACGATACGAAGTTTTGCCATGATTCTCTTCGAGATAAGATGCATGTATTTCGTGCTTTTGCAGTTTCTCGCCTAAACGTAATTTTATCTGCTACTGCTTTGGTGCGCCGGTATCGATTGAATGCAAACTTCCTTTGCTGTTTTGCTATTTCACACAGGTCACTCCACCAGGGTGTCCTAATTTTACGCGGTGTTTCCTTGGTTATAGGTATGCTGCGATCTGCAGCGTGGAGGAGGGTACTATTAAAGTTTTCCACCATTTCGTAACAGGATATATCGTGAGGTTGGAGAGATGATGTTGTATAAGCGGTGAACGATTGCCAGTTGGCTTTACGCAGTATGTATCGGCAAGCGGTAGAAGTAACTTCAGGATGGAAAGTAGTGATGATGATGGGGAAGTGGTCACTCCCGTAGGGCTCTTCCAGCACTTGGCAGGCAAGGTCGGGGAGAGGTTTGGGGAGCAGAAGGATAAGTCAATAGCCGATCACGATTCTGTCTGGGTATGAAAGTGCGTCGGTTCTCCAGTATTAAGGAGCGCGATATCAGAAGACAGAAAGAATGCTTCGACGTGCCTCCACGTCCATCAGCTTTGTCTACCCCCAGAGGGGGTGTTTAGCATTAAGATCACCTACAAAAAGGTAATGCGCAGGAAGCTTATCAACCAGGTTAGTAAGATGTGCGCATGAAATTAGTTCATTTGGAGAAATATATAGGTTACAAATAGTAACGGGGCGTTTGAGGCCCACTCTGTGGGTCTGAGCTTGCAGAGTTGCCTGTAGAGTGATTGAAGTGCATGTGATTGTTTGATTGACTATTGTAGCCAGGCCAGTGCCCGGTCGAGCATCGGTGGTGAGCGAGATGAAGTGGGCTTTATACCCACTGAAAAAAGATGGTTTGTACAGCCACAGGAGAGTTTCCTGAGACAAACTACCATTGGGTTATATGTTTGGGTTAGTTTCAATAGTTCAGCATAGTTAGCACGATATCCTCTAATGTTCCATTGAAGGACGAAGTTATCAGACATTGTGGTTTAGGTTAGAGAAATTCAAGGTCTAGGCTTGAGTTGGTGAAGTCTAATTATAAATCGCTTTTGTAGCCTTTTGTCACTCACGGCCTGTCCACCGCGCTCGACGAGTATCGCTGGAGCTTCTCTTTTGGCTACGAGTCAACGAAGGATCATTTCCGTTTGGATCATCATCGTCCAGGTCGGAGCCAGTGCGCTTAGCGCTGGTAAGCGGCAAGCAAGTTTCTCCGACCTGAGCCGATGATAGGGTATGGTGGGTATCACTCAATACTGTGTTCGGCGCATTTCCCTTAGGATTTTAATCTGGAGCGGCTAAGCGAGGGAGAGGCGAAGGTACATTTGGCGCCCTAATAAAGGCGCCAGAATGATATCTGAGCTGAGCAATAACCTGGCTAGTCTACGCGACTACCAAGGGGAATCTTGGCTGGCGAAGAGCGCGTTGGGGTGGCAGTGTTTCTTCATGTGGTGCTGCCTCCAATATAGGCAGGTCATCGTCCAGGTCAGGTCTGGGACTCCCATTGCACGTCGATCAGCAAGTGATAGACGGGGCGAGGTGGGAGTGGGGGAAGGTATCTCCGACGGAATTTTCGAGTTTCCGGACAGTGCAAACGACTGTCGTCGTGGGCTTCATCGATTTCGATGAGGATGAAGAGTATCGTGTTGTATGTTAGGAGGAACCCTGGTAACAGGTGTTCCCGCTGTCATTGCAGCAAAGCTAGCAAGCGGGCGAATAAATTTGGCCGTTACTTGTCTCTTGGCTTCGGGGTAGGATAGGCGTTCTCTAGCTTGAACAGCTTTTCGAGTCTGTAATAGAAGCATTCGCGTGAGGACGCAGGATGGTCCACTGAACAGTTTGCGCATTTAGCAGGTCAGTCACAATTGTGGCCATGTGCGTCCCTACCACAGCGGAAGCATGTACTTTTTATGTTCCTCAATCGGCAGGTAAAACTTCCATGACCAAACTTTTGGCAGTTGTAGCAGCGTCTGGGATTAGGGATGTATTCTCGAACCGAGCACTGTGTTTAGTCAATGTGGACATCAGGAGGCAGTGAACAAAGCTTGAAGATGAAGACACCAGAGTACTCCTCAACTCCACTTCGCCGTCGTTCCACTCTGTATTTCTTGGTGACTTGCTGATCCGCGAGTTCAGTAAGAATATCGTCGTCTAAGTGGATTGGTCTGTTTATGTAATAGATGGTTCCTTGTATCGTGTTGAGAGTAGGGTGCTCATCAACTTTTACAGGTATATTATTTAGTTGCTTTAGGTTCTGATTGTTCCTACTTTGCTCCTCATCTTTCACCTCCACCAGGAGGGAGCCACTCTTAAGCTCACTGATGCGCTTCGGGGGTCCCCCATGTGCAGCGCGGAGTTGTCGATTAGCTTGTATAGTATTAGTGTCGGACAGGTTCTCTCTCGAGATTGCGTTGACGGTGAAGAACTTAGTGAAGTTTTTATTTTGGAAAATATTTTCCCGTTTTTTCTGATTTTCAGCGTATTGTTCGAGGGGTCGTACACGATTGCGGCGGCTTCTTCCGGGCTTTCGTCAGGGAGCAGCATGTACCGCACCCGCATCACGGTCGTGTGTCTTGTTTCCAAAGACAGCCACAGCAGAAGTGGGGGAAGGCTGCTGTTGACTAATCATCTCTCCATCAGGCAGCCTAGGATGGAGAAGGTTTACGTCCACTACTTGGGCGCGACCGCCGGGTGATGACGGCGTTGAAGAGCGTCCACCAGATGGTGACGCTGATACGTCGTTATCTTGCGATGACCGTTATTGTTGTTATTGCTGTGATAGCCGTTGTTCAGAAGAGCTGTCCAATGGAGAAGTCTGTGCAGTCAACATTAGCTGAATTTCTATTAAAGAATCCATGAGAGTTCCGATGAGCCCCCTCAACATGCCCACGCCCACCTCGGAGCGCATATCGCAAGTGTTTTCTGGCTCTTTCAACAAGCACCACTTGTGAGCTGTGTGAGGTTAAGCAAGACCTTCCAAGAGCTCTACCCCAGCAATGAGTTTGCTGATTTAATTTGATTTTGGCCTCCTTTCCACCAGAGCCTCAACGTGAGTCATAATAGGCTCACCCGTTGGGTTCAATGATCATAGATTCCAGTAGACTCACACACATCTGTGTGCAAGAAAAACAACGTTGTCAAAGTTAAACTATTTGAACATTTTAGTCGTGTCAGACACACGCTGGTGCGCACAAGAATAAAGTTTAGACAAAACGGACCTCCACTTTCAATCATTTAGAACTTCATGAGTAATATGTATGCGCGCTAGTGCGTTCAGGTAGCATCGTCGAGATTGTTACAAGGTTTACGGCTACATGAACAGAGTAAGCTCAGACAGCAAAGCAACACAAGGTTTACAGCTACGCGGTCTGGTTCAGTTAATGTACACTTTATTTATCCAGGAAAGATTAAGACTCAGGCGAAACGAATCGAATCCCTGCCTCCAACCACTTCAAACTTCAAGAGTAATATGTATGCACGCCAGTGCGCACAGATAGTATCGTCGGAATTGGTAAAAGGTCTACGGCAACACGGACAAAGTCAGCTCCGACAGCAACGCAACACGAGGTTCACAGCTGCGCGGCCCAGTTAAATTACAGTAGTTTTAATTTTTCAGGTAAGATGAAGACTCAGACAAAACGAATCCCCGCCTCCAATCATTTAGCACTTCAAGAGTAATATGTACGCACGCTAGTGCGCACAAGTAGCATCGTCGAGACCGGTACGAGGTTTACAGCAACACCAACAGAGTCTGCTCCGACAGCAACGCATCACAGTACATTTTATTTATTTGAGCAAGATAGACGACATGAAACCATACGCCTCCAATCATTTAGAACTTCAAGAGTAATATGTACGCACGCTAATGCGTACAGGCAGCATCGTCGATTCTGGTACAAGGTTTACAGCTACAAGGCCAAAGTCAGCTCCGACAGCAGCGCAATACAATTTTTACAACTACACGGCCTAGTTCGGTTACATAACAATTTTATTATTCAGGAAGATAAAGACTCAGACAAAACGAATACCCATCTCCACCCCCACAAGTACACATGAGTAGGATGGCCCATGGTGCAGTGGTGGAGAGAGCACTGATGGATTTTGTGCTGATATCGAGGAGTGGTGGGGAGGCTGTTGGATGTGCAACTGTTGAGAGAGGAGGGAGGAGGAGTGTCTGACCATCTGCTGGTGGAAGGTAGATTAAAAGTGGAGCAGAAGGGGAAGGGCAATAAACGAGTGTGAGAAGGAAGAGAGGTAGTGAAAGTGAGTGGACTGGATGTGAAAAGTAGAGCCGGGGAGTTCCAGCAGGCGTTGAAGGAAGAATATGACAACGTGAGAGGACAGGACCTGAGAGATGTGGTGGAAGAATGGGAGACGTTAAGGGATGCGCTGCTGAAATGTGCGAAGGTGTGTGGTGCGCGCCGTGTGGGCGAGTGCAGAAGGAAAGGCTGCGAATGGTGGAACGAGGAGCGTTTGAGGAGTGGTTGCAGGTGAAGTCGGTGGTGGCTTATGAAAGCTACAACGAGAGGAGAAACGAGGTGAAGCGGGTGGTGAGGAGAGCCAAAAGGGACGCTGATGCCAGGTGGGGCAGACGGTTGTGCCGGAATTTTGAGGAGAACAAAAAGATGTTCTGAATTTGAAATGAGGTGAAGAGGGTGAGAAAGTGAGAGACCGGAAAGGAGGAAGTGGTGAAAGATGAAAACGGCCAGTTGTTGTTGGAAAGTAGTAATGTGCGGAAGAGATGGGCCGAGTACTTTGATGAGTTGTTGAATGTTGAGGATGACAGCCAGGCTGACATTGTTGCTGTGGGTGGTGGTGCTCGGATGCCAGTTTTGGGAGAAAGACTTGTGGCAGACATTACCAGGGGAAGAGGTGCAGGAGGCGGTGGAGGTGATGAAAGCAGGGAAAGCCCCTGGTTTGGATGGCGTTGCGACCGAGTGCCTGAAGAAGGGTTGGTTACTAAACTTGTGTTTTGTGGCAGGCGTGGTACCGATTGAGTGACGCAGTGCCTGCATTGTTCCGCTATATAAGGGCAAAGAAGATAAAAATTAATGCTACAACTCGAGAGGTATCAGTCTGTTACCTGTAATTGGTAAGTTGTACGGGAGAATGCTGATCAAAAGGATTAGAGACTGTACGGACTGCAAAACTGGAGAGGAACAGTGTGGCTTTAGGAGTGGTAGAGGGTGTGCCGATCAATTTTTGCAGCGAGACAAATCTGTGAGAAGTACCTTGCAAAAGGAAAGGATGTGTTCTACACCTTCATGGATCTGGAGAAGGCATACAACAGGATCGACAAGAAAGCGCTGTGGAGGGTGTTGCGTCTGTATGGAGTGGGTGGACATCTGCTGAAAGCGGGGCAGAGTTTCTATGTTGCAGCCGGGCATGTGTCAGAGTGGGAAGCGAGGTGAGTGATTGGTTCACAGTGAAAATGGGACTGAGACAAGGCTGCGTGATGCCTCCCTGGCTGTTCAACCTCTATATGGAGGAAGTGGTCAGGGAGGTGAGCGCGAGTGTGCTGGGTCGTGGCTTGGAACTGTTGGAAGCGAATGGGCGGAGTTGGCAGTTGAGCCAGTTGCTATTTGCTGATAATACGGCCCTGGTTGCGGATTCAGAGGAGAAGCATTGTAGGCTAGTGTTTGAGTTTGATAGAGTGTGTGAGAGGCGGAAGCTTCGAGTGAACATGGGTAAGAGTAAAGTAATGAGATGCTCGAGGACTGTCGATGCAAGCAAAATTAGTGTCACCCTAAATGGAGTGCTCTTGGAGGAAGTTCAGTGTTTTAAGTATCTGGGCTCCCATGTGGAGATAACTGAACTAGTGAAAACTGAAGTGTAGGCGCGAGTGAAGGAGGGATGTAAAGTGTCTGGGTGCACTAAAGACTGTAATGAGCTGTAGGACGTTGGGGATGGAAGCAAAGAGAGGGCTGTATGAGGGTGTTGTTGTCCCAACTGTGCTCTACGGAGCTGCGACTTGGGGGGTGAGAGCAGAGGAGAGAAGACGGTTGAATGTTTTCGAGATGAAATGTTTGAGGAGCATGGCTCGAGTAACGCTGAGAGACCGGATCACCAACGACGTGGTTCGAATCAGAACAGGGATGGTGAAGCAGTTGGAGGACAGAGTGGATTCGCGTATTCTAAGATGGTTCGGGCACATGGAGAGGATGGATGAAGAGAGATTGGTGAAAAAGGTGTAGAATGCGGAGGCGAGTGGTGGCAGGCCTAGAGATGGACCAAAGTTTGAGTGGATGGATGGTGTGAAGCAGGCGTTAGGAAGGAGAGACATAAATGTGGAGGTGGCGAGAGAGCGTGCAATGAACAGGCGTGAGTGGAGAATGGTTGTGAATGGTTGATTTTGACGCTGCTCTGATGTGTTTTCCCGCCCTTGGCATACCATTTTCGTGATGGTCGTGGGTGGGGGGGGGCCGACCATTATGACGCGGTGGGGGTAAATCATTGAAAACTGTCGGACCCTGCTGCTGACGACGGATCCTCGGACTGCACTCGTGACCCAGAGTGTATGTTGCGGGGTTACCGGCAGGAGCCTTTAGCACAAAAGGGCCAAGTTGTGTGAGTGTGAGTGTGAGCGTGTGAGGTGCGCTTTGCCGTCGGCCACCCCTCTTTCTGGGGGATGCAGCCTAGTGTCTGTATCTATCTGTACCCCCTCAGAACCTCAATTAGTAATATGTACGCAAGCCAGTGAGCACAGGTAGTATCGTCGAAATTGGTACATGGTCCACGGCCATACGAATCAGATCAACTCCAACCGCAATGCATCACAAGGTTTATAGTTACGCGGCAAAGGTCAACCACAGACATTACATATGGTGCGCACACGCGCGAGCGAGCGCAGACTGAAAAAAAAGCTCATTCACAAAATCACAAAAAGGAGCTCTCGCAAAAGTATACTAGCATTATTTTATACGACAGAATTGAAAGAAAGAGCAGGTTCATCATGGGCTAAAAACTGCTCAGATTTTTATCATCGCACTTATTGTTTAAGGGGATAGGGTGGGTAGAGAGGGGGGGGGCAGAGGTCCCCTGGGTTCCGAAAGAGCCCGATGAGCCACGGAGGGTTACCCAAGTCCCCCGAGTCCCTACGAGCTCCCCGGGTCCATCGAGTCCTCTCGTCTCAGCTCATCTTGGCTTGTCTCAAATCATTTAGACCAGTTTCGACGCGTCGCGACCAACTCGACTCGTCTCAACATGTTTCGACTGATTTCGACGCACCTCGACCAGCCTCGGCGCGGCTCTCCCCCTCTGCATCAGCAATGTTGTGGATTGTAATAACTAATTTCTCTACTCAAGCACTACAGATATATACATTCCTCTGAGTATGGGTTTTACAGCGTAGGGAGGGGGCAGCAGAAGTTCCAGGATTTAGAGGGGCCTCAAAAGGATCCCACAATTTCTCAAGATGGTCCCACAGGGTCTCAAGGGTGTCCCACAGGGTCCCAGAAGAGTCCAAGTGGATCCCTTCAAATCCTCCTGCTCTTCCAAATACCCCGGGTTCCCGAAACCCCGGGTCCTCCGAGTCCCGCGGGTCCAACGAGTACCCTCCATTCTCTGGGTCACCCAGTCTCAACCCACCTCGATAAATTAAAAACAAAGTTAAATTTATCATCATGAAAAAGGGCATAAATAAATAATAGAGCCCACGAGATAAAGAATAAAATACTAAAATAACGTGTTAATGATCTATAAAATGAATAATCATCCATCCACCCCAAACAGATTTGCTGAAGGTTGTCCCACCCCCCGGTCTACCACATCGCACAGGCCTGATGCAGCCATATCATTTACAGCGTTATCCGTCGTCAACTTTGCTACTTTGATCACCTTGATAGTTGGTGAGTATAGATTCAAGAAAACATGAATGAAAAAAACATGAGAAACAAGAAGATAACAAACAGAAAGTGCTTAATAAAAGAAAAATATAAAGCAAGAGAAATGCTTAAGCTACAAAACAAGCAAAGGTTGTAGGAAAGAAAAAAAAGTTAATTAAAGCAAAGTAAAAAATAAAATAAAGTAAAAAAACACTATGGCGAAAGTTGTCAAGAGAAGAAGAGAGATAAATTAATGGAGTCAATGGTATGTACGGTGCCACATGAGGTGAAGAAACTCCTATGGTACTGAGGCCATACGGTCCCAGCTTTCCCCGGGTGGCAGTAAGGAGGAATAACACACTACCTACCCTGCTTCAGTGCCCCAAGAATCCGCAGTAGTCTTAAAGGTGCCGAGGCATCACGCTCCAACACCTGCTGAGGGGGAAGATGAAGAAGAGACAGAAAACGGGGGTCCCATGCATGAGATCTACACTAGGTGTAGGAAATTTCACGCATGAGAACAGCATGAATAGGAAGAAGAAGGGATAGTCGTAGAAACAGGTTGCATGAAAAAATTAACGCAACTTGGCTGTTATTTGCCGCCCGAAAGGAGAATAGTTAGAACCGTTGTGTGTGTATGTGTGTATGTATGTGTATGTATGTGTATGTATGTGTGTGTGTATGTGTGTGTGTATGTGTGTGTGCGTATGTGTGTGTGTATGTGTGTGTGTATGTGTGTGTGTATGTGTGTGTGTGTATGTGTGTGTGTATGTGTGTGTGTATGTGTGTGTGTATGTATGTGTGTGTATGTGTGTGTGTATGTATGTGTGTGTGTATGTGTGTGTGTATGTGTGTGTGTATGTGTGTGTGTGTGTGTATGTGTATGTGTGTATGTGTGTGTGTGTGTCTGTGTGTGTGTGTGTGTGTGTGCATGTGTGGGTGTATGTACGTGTGTGTGTGTATGTGTG
>SDVV010044293.1:0-10170 GCA_016164225.1 Gammarus roeselii
AAAACACCTTACACCGACCACAGCTGAACTAGAACTGAGCGAAACGTGGGCTGCAGCATGTGGACCACGTGATGGAATTGATCATTGTCATAGACCGACAGCTAATTATTGCCAGATATCACTAGAAACCTGCTAAAGGAGATCAAATTTACTACTGAAATACTCGTTCTGCATAAATAATACGAAATAAATCATCTATCATTACATAAATTGTGTTTATTTCACCTTCTTATGTAAAAATACCGGAAATCTCAAAAATCCATAATAATTTTTCCAGTACTGTATGTCATGCAGCAGTCATGCCGAATCTGGCTATAAACTTAGTGTGACCCCAATGTTTTTCTTTGGTGTTTCAGCCGTGCTGTGTTTGGCTATAATTTTGACACGTCGTGAGTCAATCAATTGGTCTGGCAGCCTGTCACATCATGCAGCGCTCGAGCTGTGATTGGCCAGTGTCTTGACATGTCGTGCTTCAGTCATGCCGATTCTGGCCTTAATCTTGCCATGTCGTGGAGCAGTTAAAACATTTCTAACAATAAGCAAGGCAAGGCGTGTATCAGTCATGCTGTCTCGGTCCCTAATCTTGTCATTGTCCGACTGATGCACGGAATGACGAGATAATCTCGGCATTCCGTGCATCAGTCATACCGTGACTGGCCATAACCCTCTCATTTCGTTGGCCTTGAGTGACGGCAGCGTCATTCTTTAAAAAAATGTGACAAGCGACACAAATGGCAGAAA
This sequence comes from Gammarus roeselii, assembly GCA_016164225.1. Classification (NCBI taxonomy): domain Eukaryota; kingdom Metazoa; phylum Arthropoda; class Malacostraca; order Amphipoda; family Gammaridae; genus Gammarus; species Gammarus roeselii. Next base: position 742 of record SDVV010044293.1, read on the forward strand.
GTAGGTACACTAGCACGGTAGAGGTCGATAACAGTAAGTTAGGTGAGGTAGTCTAACTGAAAGTGGGCTGTATAAGGTAAAAACTCTTTATTCCAGGTATGGGATTACCAAAATTAACCTCTTGCAAGAGGACGAACTGAAACAGAACAACACGCACGACACACGTATGCAGGTCAGCATATAACGACGGTTATGCTAATAAATTGACTACAAAGGACTCGAAATCATGATGTTTTTTTCAACTGTTTACACTTGGTTACCAAAAATTCACTGCAACGAAGTGAATTGGTCGTGAGTAAAGGTAAGAGAACGACGACCGTGGGATTGCCTTATTGAGAGTTTTCGCTTGTTGATCAATCAAAAACTAATCAATACGAGTTTATCTTATTTCGAAGATCAACAATGTTCGTTTGAAAAAAGATTATCTCGACATAATAATTTTCAGTTACAAATACGTTACTTTATTTGAAGTGAACTAACATTCAATAAAACCTGAACTCAGACATATGCCATTGTCTTTGCTCCTACGGTCGTCCGCATATCAAACAGCAACATGCCTGGGCAGGAAGCTTGCTGCGCCTGGTCAGTTGTGATAACCAGAAAACAACTGGCGACGAACTGCGAGGACTGCGAGCAAGAAAGGCTTAGTGGGCAGTTGTGAGAAGCTAGAAAACATCTGACGATGAACTGCGAGGACTGCAAGCCAGAAGGGCTTCGTGGGCAGTTGTGAGAAGCGAGAAAATTTCTGACGATGAACTGCGAGCCAGACGGGCTTAGTTGGCAGTTGTGAGAAGCGAGAAAACATCTGACGATGAACTGCGAGGACTGCAAGCAAGAAGGGCTTAGTGTGCAGTTGTGAGCAGCATGGCAATATCTGGCAACGAACGGCGAGGACTGTAAAAGTTAGAGTCAAGCACGTAAACGAATATTGGATGAGGGAAAGGGGTTGGGGTTGTTTTATGAATTGCAAAGGTATGATGGGAAGGAGTAATAGATGGGTGGTGAAAATGGAAAAGTTGAGAAACATGGAGTGGTGTAGAGGAAAGTGATAGATATCGAGAAAAGACCAGTTCACATGAAATCAGGGGCATACTGGGTATGCCCTAGTATGCTCCTGGTAGCGTAAGGGACTCTGTTGCGGGACAAAGATGTGAGGACAAGATGGGTGAAGTTGTTGAAGTGTCAATATTGAATAAATATTGAGGGAGCAACGATGTGAAGGAGAAGGGTGACAAATGTCTGCTAATGGAACATGTATTCGGGAAGAAACATCTAATGATTAGATTTGTATCGAAACAGCACAGTCAAGATCCTTAAATGAATCCATTGCCGAGGATTGACATTTTCTGACAATTGTCTGTCATTTTTTTCCCTTTTAAAAATTGTGTTCCTCGGGATCGTTTCACACCACAATTCCCTTGTTTAGTGTTCCTCTCATTACGTTTTTCTCAATTAACATATGCAAATAATATATATATTTTTCTTATACTAGCATTTGCGTGGATTTTCTCCACATCAATAACAGAAACAATCAACACAGTTTTTTTATTGTTCCTCGGTTTCTACTCTGAATTCGTATCTTATCAATACGTATATTAGATAAGGCTTTGACTGTTGACTCGATATTTAACAGAAATAGAAGACGCAATGAAATACGACGTGAATCAGTGACATGTGGTTATTAGAAAACCACAGAAACTTTCAACGGTCAAGACGCATTAGCTCGACTAATAAAGAGGTTAGGACGCAAAAGAACAGGTCCCGCCGACATCTGTTCAGCCGCCATGACATGTTAGACACGCTGGTCATAGGATGAAAAATGAGGCCGTAAAATTCATATCAATAAAGGTACATTATCAGTGTTCCCTTGTTTTAGTCGTTCGCGCATATTTCATTTATGAAAAGTCGTCCGTCAATTATGTTTTTATTTTCATCATTCTGAACTACATAATGTCAAGCCAAATTAAGCGTTGCTGACCATGCTTCGACCCAATACAACATGTGAATGAATCCCCACAGGAAATTGAAAACCTTCCCGGGAATTTTTTTCCAAATGAACAAAAACGGGAAGGCCTGGTTAGTGGAAAGTCTAGATACCGAATGTAAAATTCTCAGGGCAATTCGTTGAAAGAAGACGTACTCTATGGATTAAGAAATAGTTTTTGATCTACAAAAATGTATAAATTATCAAACTATTTTTGATGAAGTGTTAGATGACGGTACAAAAGGGAAGTGGAACAAGGTGACCAAGTCAGAGAATCGAATAACGTGAACTTTGTTTGTAACATTAATTCAACAACTTTAATGTTTATTGCTCTCCAACTATTAAGTGTTGAAACGGCTTTGAATGTTTTCTGAAACACCACCTGTATCTTGACATTCTAGCAACCTAAAATGCACGGTAAAATAATCCTAATGAGCTTTTCAGTAGTTTTTTTCAACCGTCTGCAACGACTTTGGAAGCCGCGTCTATTTCTAGGTCCTCCATCGGCCTACACTTCTTCAGAAAGACGCATTTGCTGGGCCCTCTGCGGCGTCAAGCTGCTTTACAAACCATTTTTCTCAGAGAGCCCCTCAAGGGGGCTGAAGCGCATCTCACATCAATTCTAGTTTGTTAGGCTCTCTTCCTGACGGCCTAGACGAGCTTATGTGCCTCGTTACGAATGATCGGCTTCTGTCCAATCTCATCATTAGGGTTCATTAAAAATTGGTGGAATTTTTGATTGGCCGCTCGCATATTTTATTCAGGCTATGAAACTAACGTAGCTTTTCATTTCATTTTTGAAGGAAGAGGGGATGTTACAAAATTAATGGTTGGATTCCGGGTAGACGAGAGATGCTTTGAAAGCCAAGCAATGATAAGATGTATAAAATCCCGCTACCGGAAATTATTGCAGTAATAGTGTAACAATCTTCTTTCGATAAAGATCGTCGGTTATTCTGGTTAGAAACATAGATCTTTGTTTTTATCACATCCCGAAAAGTTTTCTTGTGCTTTGTCTCTGTATACCCAGCCTTTATGAGGCAAAACTTATGTGGTTAGTGTAACTCCTTATATGCAGGCAGCTAGGAAGCGCAGATGAGCTCCCTCAACCCTTCTCTGCAGTTCTTAAATACTAGTAGGATTGTCAGACAATATTATGAATGAAACGATGCAGTACAAAGTATTAGTGTGAACCTTACTTGTTTTTGATTATCTGCAATTATTAAAAATAATTTGTTCATTCTAACTCATCACTTGAAAATCTGATACAAATTCGATCATTTTCATAATATTTTAAATTGAAAATAGAGTTCACTAAGCATGGAAGAAGATGATGTTCCGATGACGAATGTAGTTTTTACGATTCACCTGGAAATTATAGAAATAAGTACGGACCCTATTGCCCGCACTCACTCCAGTGTGTCAGTCAGATGCCGCTACGGCCAGAGGAGGCTCCTGCGGGGGCTAAGGAGGCGGGCGCGGGAGAAGCGGCAAGCCGCGAGCCGGCAGCGGCGACATAAAGGCGGCCACCTCACAGGGTCTCTCACAAAGATTCAGGAGGTAGATGGGCGGGGAGTAGGGTGCCAAAGCATGAGAAGAGATATGTCGTGGTGTAATCAAGATAGTGAACTTGATGCCACAAACGCGGCGCAGGCAAGATCGGAGGAGTGTGGCTGTCAACAATGCGAAAACTCCCGAAAAAGTCCTCGCACTGATGGCTGTACTTGGAAGTATGGGCAGTCAATCAGAGTATACTGTAGGGACGGCGTCGTATCGTACTTTTATCATTCCTTTTTTGGTCCATTTAATAACATCACATGACTGTCATTGGAATACCGTTAACTCCTATTATGTACTAATGTTTTCTATATACGTCATGTGAAGGAAGGGTAATTTGTAAAATGGGTCCGTATATTATCGATGAAGAGACGTGCCATTCTCGTCTAAATAGGTTTAACGCATCCGGCTGAGACTGAAACACCCAGGCTCCTCACTTGGGCAGCAGAATCAGCGTTTCAGAGTAAACACGTGACGCTGATGACGTACGTATCAGCGCCACAATTGTCGCTGATGAAGTGAGTATCAGCGTACACACGTCAGTGTACAGTTTATTCACTTTTAATCAGAGGTCTATGGAATTTCTGTTCCATGCGGTGAGTTCTGTTTTTCTACTAAATGATGTGAACGCTATTCAATTAGAGCTAGAGCATTCATTAACTTTCCAGGCTAAGCATACATTAATGAAGGCACCCAATCCTGTAAACCGGGCATTGGGCCCGGTCTTGAATTCGAGGAGGGCTAATCCAGAATCGAACTCGGCGTCGTCACTCCTGCGGGTGTTGGAAGGAGAAGGTGGATGGATGATCAACTGGTGGCAGGAAGATGGGGAGTGTGGCCAGTGTGGAAAGAGAGCCGATACAATTCAGCTAATAAGAGTCACAGTTCGGCAGAACTTTCTTGTTTGGCGTTGGTATGTTTTTTATTGTTGTGTGCTTCGTGACACTGCAGTGTGCTCATTTGAAATACAGCGTGCGTCTTAATTCTGGTGGATTCTTCTTTGCACTGTATTTTTTCTGCTGTGTTTTTTTGTACTGTGTTGTGCTTCTTTGCTCTGCCGTTAGCTTTATCGCACTGTCGTGTGCTTCTTTGCTCTGCCGTTAGCTTTATCGCACTGTCGTGTGCTTCTTTGCTCTGCCGTTAGCTTTATCGCACTGTCGTGTGATTCTTTGCTCTGCCGTTAGCTTTATTGCACTGTCGTGTGATTCTTTGCTCTGCCGTTAGCTTTATCGCACTGTCGTGTGATTCTTTGCTCTGCCGTTAGCTTTATCGCACTGTCGTTTGCTTCTATGCTCTGCCGTTAGCTTTATCGCACTGTCGTGTGATTCTTTGCTCTGCAAAGGGTTTCTCTGCACTTACAAATGCTGATTTGCTCAGCAATATACTACTCTGCCCTGCTCTGTGTTTCTTTGCACTGCCGTCTGCTTCTTTGCACCGCTGTATATTACTGCCCTGCAGAGATTATAATCAGTCTCCTCTGAAGGTGGTCGCAATGCGGGGTTTTGTCCCGTAAACTTTACCAATCCTCCAAGCCCGTGCCAGAATAAAGCCGTCAAGAGGTTTTTGCTCTGCCTGGAAGGGATGGTTGGACCTTAATTTGGTTGGAAGATGAACGTGCGTCTTAGAAACACACTGAATTTAAAGCTAGTCCACACGAGAAAATTTTCGAATATCTCGACATTGCTCATAGTGACGACGTTCACGAACGGAGAAAGCAGACCAATTAACAGAACACTTGGTATTTCGTTGCCTGGACTGTATGTTTTTACCATTGGTAAGCTTCGCCTCATGCTCAACCCTGTTACGCCCGAGCTTTATACGTACACGAGTCCCTCATGAACTATATCAGAATGGTTCATTTTGTTCATATGCATGATGGTATATTTTAAAATGCTGAGTTTAAAAGGCTGATTTGATACCTCCTCGTTCCACCCCTCGCAACACTTCCCCATACATCCACACCACATACATTTACCGCAGGGCTCAATATCACATCTCTGAACGCATTAAAATGTTTTTCCCACTTCCACCAGGCCTTGCCCTATCATAACGATTTATTCTTCCGTGAAACCCTGCTAGAACGCATTTGCTCTGTTTGTCACGTTCAATTCAATCACCTTCCTTACCGCTTCTTGCTCCTCACACTGTACGGCTCTCTTCCCACACTGGCCACACTCCCCATCTTCCTGCCACTAGTTGATCATCCATCCACCTTCTCCTTTCAACACCCACCCGCCCTCCTCGAATTCGAGATCGGTACCCTAAAAGCTCTCATAGACCCGATGCCCGGTCTACAGAATTGGGTGCCTTCATTCTTGTATGCTTAGCCTGGAAAGGTAATGTATATGGTCTAATTGAAGTGCATTCACATCATTTAGAAGAAAACCAGAACTCACCGCATGGAACAGAAATTCCATAGACCTCTGATTGAAAGTGAATAAACTGTACACTGACGTGTGTACGCTGATACTCACGTCATCAGCGACAATTGTGTGCGCTGGTACGTACATCATCAGCGTCACGTGTTCACGCTGGAACACTGATTCTGCTGCCCAAGGGAGGAGCCTGGGTGTTTCAGTCTCAGCCGGATGCGTTAAACCTATTTAGACGAGAATGGCCCGTCTCTTCATTGATAATATACGAACCCATTTTGAAAATTGACCTTACTTTACAGGACGAACAGAAAACATTAGTACATAATAGGAGTTAACGGTATTCCAATGACAGTCATGTGATGTTATAAACTGGAGCAAAAAAGGAATGAACAAAGTACGATGCGACGCCGTCCCTACAGTATACTGTGATTGACTGCCCATGCTCCCAAGTACAGCCAACTGTGCGAGGACTTTTTCGGGAGTTTTTGCATTGTTGACAGCCACACTCCTTCGATCTTGCGTGCGCCGCGTTTTTGGCATCAAGCTCACTGTCCTGATTACACCACGACACATCTTTCCTCATGCTTCGGCACCCTGCTTCCCCTCCCGTACCTCCTGAATCTGTTTGAGAGACCCTGTGAGGTGGCCGCCTTTATGTCGTGCGCTGCCGGCTCGCGGCTTGCCGCTTCTCCCGCGGCCGCCTCCTTAGCCCCCGCCGGAGCCTCCTCTGGCCGTAGCGGCATCTGACTGACACACTGGAGTTAGGTCCAAACAACAACTGCAACAACATCATTGAGTGCGGGCAATAGGGTCCGTACTTATTTCTATAATTTCCAGGTGAATCGTAAAAACTACATTCGTCATGGGAATATCAGCTTCTTCCATTCTTAGTGAACTCGAATTTTCAATTGAAAATATTAGGAAAATGATCGAATTTGTATCAGATTTTCAAGTGATGAGTTAAAATGAACAAATCATTTTTATTAATTGCAGATAATCAAAAACAGGTAAGTTTCACACTAATATTTTATACTGCATCGTTTCATTCATAATATTGTCTAGCAATCCTACTAGTATTTAGAAACTGCAGAGAAGGGTTGAGGGAGCTCATCTGCACTCCCTAACTGTCCGCATATAAGGAGTTAAACTAACCACATAAGTTTTGCCTCTTAAAGGCTGTGTATACAGAGGCAAAGCAAAAGCAAACTTTTCGGGATGTGATGAAAACAAGGATCTATGTTTCTAACCAGAATAACCGACAATCTTTATCGAAAGAAGATTGTTACATTATTACTGCAATAATTTTCCGGTAGCGGGATTTTATACATCTTATCATAGCTTTACTTTCAAAGCATCTCTCGTCTACCCAGAATCCGACCATTAATTTTGTAACATCCCCTCTTCCTCCAAAAATGAAATGAAATGCTATGTTAGTTTCATGGCCTGAATAAAATATGCGAGCGGCCAATCAAAAATTCCACCAAATTTTTGAATGAACCCTAATGATGAGATTGGACAGAAGCCGATCATTCGTAACGAGGAACATAAGCTCGTCCAGGCCGTCAGGAAACAAGCTCAAGAAACTAGAATTGTTGCGAGATGCGCTTCAGGCCCCTTGAGGGGCTCTCTGAGAAAAATGGTTTGTGAAGCAGCTTCACGCCGCAGAGGGCCCAGCAAATGCGTCTTTCTGAAGAAGTGTAGGCCGATGGAGGACCGAGAAATAGAAGCGGCTTCCAAAGTCGTTGCAGACGGTTGAAAAAAACTACTGAAAAGCCATTTAGAAATATTTAACCGTGCATTTCAGGTTGATAAAATATCAAAATAAAGGTGGTGTTTCAGAAAACATTCAAAGCCGTTTCAACACTTAATAGTTGGAGAGCAATAAACATTACAGTTGTTGAATTGATGTTTCAGAGTTCAATCATTCCTCGTTTACGGTTTTCGATTCTCTGACTTGGTCACCTTGTTCCACTCCACTTATGTACCGTCCTCTAACACTCCATCGAAAATAGTTTGATGTTTTATTCATTTTTGTAGTACGAAAACTTTTTCAATCCATAGTGTACGTCTTCTTTCAACAAATTGCCCTGCGAATTTTACATCCGGGATCTAGGCTTTCCACTAACCAGACCTTCCCGGTTATGTTTATTTGAAAAAAAAAATCCGGGAAGGTTTTTAATTTCCTGTGGGAATTTATCCACGTGTTGTAATGGGTCGAAGCATGGTCAGCAACGCTTAATTTGGCTTGACATTATGTAGTTCAGAACGATGAAACTAAAAACATAATTGACGGACGACTTTTCATAAATGAAATATGCTCGAACGACTCAAACAAGGGAACACTGATAATGTACTTTTATTTAAATGAATTTTACGGCCTCATTTATCAACCTATGGCCAGCGTGACTAACATGTCATGGCGGCTGAACAGATGTCGGCGGGACCTGTTCTTCTGCGTTTAAGTCTCTTTATTAGTCTCAAATAAAGATGAAAGATTATTTATTTTATGAATATTTTTTCTGTTGAAATGTGTGCTTCCTATATATAATGCGATGCGAGCTGGATTCATCAGGTCTGGTAGTTGCGTTATGTTTCACAATTCCCGTTTTGATTGAAGTAGATTTCCAGTCCTAATTTTACCAATATTGTGTCTCTCCACCTAAGCCACATTTATTTCCACGCGGTTCAGCAAATTGTCATCATTTAACATCTAGCATGGACTGCTATTGATGAAATGGTAAGCAAACATTATACCGACGAACGCAATACTGACGAAAAATCCGGATTATGTTTATGACAATGTTTTGTAATGACATGTTTTTATCTGCCACCCTTCTCCCAAAATGACCGATAATCTCGTATACCCTTTACCTACACCGGTACAGGAAAACAATAAATATATTATCAGGGGTAATGAAAGAGAAGGTAACACTTCGTGAAATACAATATGAGATAATAGGTTACAATTTATTGGCTTGGGTAGCTACTCAAGTTCACGTTGTTTCTGCGTTGGAAAGAAGTATTTGGGTGACAGAATGAGATGAACTAACACCTGACGAGGCCTTCACATCAAAATTAGTTCACATTGTTAGCCAAAGAGACTTGATCTCATACACATTTAGCAGCAGCATATCGTGCTTTTGTAACGAGAGTTTGACTTGGCGTTGTTCAATATTGAAATTGGTCGGAGTGACTACTTGGCATATCGAACACGGGAACACTGGCACTTCCTAGACGGTGAGGGCCGTTCACAGATGGGATTTCATGAAATTGATAAGAAACTACAAAATTCCTTGTTTAAGGAGTCATGCAAGCTTGTACCAGACGGGGCTTTGATATCCGTGAAGTTAGACGTAAATAATAATGGGAGGTGCTTAATGAAGCCGTTGGAAGACAATATTCAGAACAATTAAAAGCAGTTTTCCATAAAAGGAGGGAAGGAAATTATTTAGGGAGAGGCCAAGTGCAGTTGTGAGCAGACACTCTCGAAATTGCCTCAATGCATTTTCTAAA
>SDVV010044294.1:0-10169 GCA_016164225.1 Gammarus roeselii
TATTTATATATATATGTATATATGTATATGTATATATATATATGTATGTGTATATATATATATATATATAATATATATATATATGTATATTTTGATTGAGAGGCGTAATTTCTATAAGATTTGTGGAAGACAATTAAAAAACGTAATGCATGGATTGGATAACGTTGGCATGACTCACAATAAGGGAGCTTAAATTAATGAAAAAATTATAGGTTCTTGGCTCACCCCAATACCAAGTTACTGACAGCATAGTGGGGCAGCAGTACCTTTTCTGATACCATTGACATGATTTCAATTTCAAGTCACTGACAGCGTGGTGGGCAGCATTTCCTGCTTCAGTTGTTTTCTTGGACTGACAGTGAAATGTTGTTGTTGTTGTTGTTCATTCTACTGCTGTTCACCGCAGGGAGCAGAACATCCCTCATCCTTGGGGGAACATGTTGCGTCCCCCCGGACCCGAGTAGCTTGATGTTGCGTATTGGACAAAGGAATAGTCTTGAGCTCTGATGCCTCTATGACAGCTTTGACTTCTCTTAGCATAACTAAACGGATTATTCCGCCCTTTACCGCTTCCGCGGGACAAGAGGCAACCACAAGCAATCGGAAACTACGCTAGAAAACCTGATAAACTGCTCAACCTCTACAAAATACATGCAGTGATGCATAAGTGCAGCCTCTCTGAACTACCATCTTTCCTACCTGGAGCTGATGCTAATAGACTGATCAACAAGGAGGTCAGCAAGGCGACCAGTACGGAAGTCAGCAAGGAGGGCAGTGAGAATATCAGCAAGGAGAAGTGTTCCAGCCGCCTGACAGAGGAACAACGCATGGACCAACTTGAAATAATAGTTGAACAGGCAATAACGAAGACACAAGACGAATCTTGAAATAGACAAGAAGCACAGACTGAAGCAGCAGCAAAGGATTATACAAGAAGAAGTTCACCAATTAGAGAGTGTATATATTAAACCCGTCAAAGAAACCGTGGCCCCTTTTGGAAGCAGTACAGAAGCGCATGAACGGGCTATGAAGGAGCAGCCAGGGAATGCTGTTGATCCAACGGGCGTATCTGCATCTTTACTCAACACAACAACCACCGCGACAACAACCACATTCATGCAACCACTCGCACTCCTCCACCGCATACTCTCGACCAAGAACTCCGCATCACCCAACCTCCAAAACTAATTCCCCCACCCGTTGATGCAGTTTTCGAGCTGCTGGGCACAGCCGCGGAATTCAGCAGAACGAAAGATACGGCAAAAGCGTTATGCACAAAGGAAGAAGCGACCAAACAAGGAATCAAGAATTGAGTTGCTGGGCTGCACAAACAACTTACAGCCGAAGTATCTGCTGCTAATTGCGAAGATAAGGGAAGTGACCTGGAAGGCGGCAAGTATCAGATGGTGGTTAGAAGAAGGAAAATAACAAAACATCTAATTGAAACTGGTCATAGGATAGACATAAAAGAAGAAGAATTTATGTCTCTATCTACGGCGACATCATTGACTATCAGATGTTGAGCAAAGTACGGTGACGAACTAAAACTGACTGCTACTCCGTTGAAAAGTTGAAGCGGCTTGGGAAAATTTTCGCGTTTAAAATTAGTGCGATGTACCTTCAAAGTAGGCGGCTGAAATCGCCTAATGTCTGGCACGCAGGCGCTCGCCTACGAAATTTCTAAGAGAAGAAGAATGGTGAGTCCTCGAATAAAAGCTAGTCAACGTGCACTTCCTATACTGCTCTCTAATATGTAAACTCCGTTAGATAATCTTCGCTGTGTCAGTTTTAAATGTAATGGGCTCAATAGTGCAGAAAGTGTTTTAAAAAGTTGTGTGTCAATAATGATATATGTGCGCTAAAATATACATGTCTGTTTAAACATGATCTCCCTATTAGTCTTTCTAGAGACGACTGTTTTCATTTTTTTTTTCATCTCGTCAATAAACTCAGAGGAAGGTACGTCTATCGTGGATTGATTTTCTTATGGTCTGATAAGGTTAGCATGTATGTAAACATAGAACAGTACAATGAAGATACGATTCTCGGGTAATCTTTGCAAGTCTAAGGAATGTCAAATCTATTCGTTAACGTGTATTTGCCTTACGCAGCTCATCATAATCAAGAGCTAGTCTTGGCGTATAATGGGAAACTAGAGGCTGTATTGAGGGGATCAAATCACGATCATTTTTGTGTTATGGGGACTTCAACCGCCACCGCCAATATGCTCCATCAACCTTCTTCCGAAACCATGGTGGTGCCGAGAGGTGCAAGAAGCAAAAGATGAGCGTGAAAGGCTATACCGTGCCTAACGACGCGCACGATCCCCCAGGAACCGAGGAGCGTGGAAAAGTGCATCTGCTTTATACCGAAAACTTCGAGTGGAGAAGAAACGTGAAAGCTGGGCTCAGTTAGTCAAAACTATTAATCGAAACACGCCCTTCTCCCAGGTGTGGGGGAAAAAATCCGACGTATCCAGGAAAACCCGAGCTACCTATTAACATCCTTTCAGACGGAGGCAGAACTTATTCTTCCCACGCGGAAATCTCAAATAAACTAGCTCAGACTTTTCGACAGATTTCGCTATCAACAAACTACACGGCTGCTCTCCATCGGCAGAAGGACTTGCGAGAAAGCGAACATCTTGACTTTACTTCTAGGAACCATGAGGCCTATAACAAACCTTTCTCCCTCCACTAACTACAGTGCGCCACAGACCATACACGTGAAACTTCACCTGGGCCATATCGGGTACACGTCAACATGATCAAGAATCTCCCAGATGGTGCCCGTGAGCACTTATTAAAAGTGTTCACTCTGTATTTAAACTCATTTGTTTCCGATCAATGGCGGAAATCTGCAATCATCCCAATACCCAAACCCTGGAAATTCCACGGCGACCCACATAACTATCGCCCCATCGCTCTTACCAGCGTCCTCGGCAAGACCATGGAAATAATGATAAACACGCGCCCTGTCGACTACCTTGATATGCATGCAGGCCTGAACAGCATCCAGTGTGGCGGCCGTAAGCGCCACTCTACGACGGACCACCTTGTAAGACTGAAATCTGACATTAGACAGGCATTTGTCCGATGGGAACACGTTGTTTCCATTTTTTTCGACATGGAAGAAGCATACGATACTACCTGGAAACATAGCATCATGAAGGATCTCCACCGCAAAGAGCTGGAAGGCCACTTACCACGTTACATCCACCAATTCTTGCAAAGTCGCGCCATCAGGGTTAAGGTCGGCGACACCTTGTCACCATCCTATCCGCAAAAAATGAGCGTCCCCCAAGGAAGTGTCCTCAGTGTCACTCTTTTCATACTCAAGATCGACCAGATAGCAGACATTCTCCCTCGCGACGGAAGATTGCTTGCATCACTATACGTGGACGACTTACAAATAAGCTACAGGCACCTTAGCCTATTAACAATTCAACAGGAACTCCAGAAATGTCTGAACCTAGTCGGGAACTGGGCCTCCTTAAACGGATTCCATTCTCGCCCTCCGAAACGACAAGCATGCACTTTACTCTTGTGCCCGGCTTACACCTAAAACCAGCCCTAACGCTGAACAATACACAGCTAGAATACGAGGAATCAATAAAACTCCTCGGTCTTCTATGAAGTGGATGGGTGATTATTCATTATTCATTTTATAGATCATTAACACTTTATTTTAGTGTATCTTCCTTCTTGGGCTCTATTGTTTTTCTGTGCCCTTTTTCATTCTGATAAATTTTGCATTGGTTTTCATAATGTATATCGAGGCTGGTTGAGACAAGGTGACCCAGGGAAGAGGGTACTCGTAGGACCCGCTGGACTCGTGGGACCAGGGGTTACCGGAACCCGGGGACTCAGAAGACCAGGAGGATTCGAGGGTACCCACTTGGACCCTTCTGGGGCCCTTTGGGACACTCTTGACACCCTTCGATACCCTCTTGAGAAACTATGGGACCCACATGAGGCCCTGGAACCTTTGCTCCCTCCTCCCAAATTACGTTAAACCTACTCTGTATCTATGTTAAACCTCGGTATCGACGTTAAATCTACTCTGTATCAACCCTAAACCTACTCTGTATCTATGTTTAACCTGCTCTGTGTCTGCGTTGAACCGACTCTGTATCTATGTTAAGCCTTTGTGTGTCTATGTTTGATCTACTCTGTATCTGTGTTAAACCTACTCGGAACCTACGTTAAAACTACTCTGAATATACATTAAACATACTATGAATCTGCGTTGAACCTACTCGTAATCTACCCTGCTCCTACTTTGCCACTCTTCAATTGCCCTCCTGGGGAGTCTACATTAACTTCGTGTTAGGACTCCCGTGGAAAATTGAAGCTACTACTACCGCGGTCTTGTGTGGGACCCTAAACTCACATGGCGACCTCATATTGCAGCCCTGGAGACCCGCTGCAAAAAAAGCAACCGGACTTATCCTCTCTGTAACATCCTTGAAGTTTGGAGCCGATATAAACACCGGCATGACGTTATTCAGAACATAAATATGCTCGCGCATTGACTATAGAGCAATTGTTTACGGTTCAGCTGCCAAAACCACCCTAGAACTTCTCTCTATCATAGTAAATAACGCCCTGCGTATCACAACCGGTGCGTTCCGTTCCACACCATCAAATCCCTGAACGTACCTGCTAACGAGCTTCATCTTCCGCTCTGAAGAGACAAACTCTCACTACAGTACTATTTCAAGACAAGGAGCTACATCAATAGCCCAGCACTCTGTGACGTCACCAACATCCTTGATAAACGCCTCTTTGCGGCTAAAAAGAACATATGCCCACCCTTTTCTCTACGCGTGGATAACTTACTGACCTCGCTTAACATCAGACGCAAAGCAATCGAACCTTCATTCTCCTATCGAATTCTTCAAATCAACACACCAACGTGGATGATCAGCCCACCACTGGTCAACCTAGATTTGCAGACGTACCCCGCAGCAACAACCCCAACAAACACGGACCGCCGAGAATTCTCACGACTACTCGATGAACAGTACTCTGAGCACCGTCATATATACACTGGCTGCTCCAAAACATCGGACGTAGTGGGAGCTGCCGCCATACGCGAGGGGACCTCTCTTTCGACCACCCTACCCCAAGAGGCTTCTATATTCTCCGCAGAGCTACACGCACTTGAACTGGCCATCTCCGATACAAAAAGCGACCGCCTCCCCAAAAGTGTTATATTTTCAGACAGTCTGAGTGTTCTCACGCAGCTGGAAACTCAGCACTTTGATCACCCTGCCCTTAGAAAAATGCAACACGACCTATTCACGATGTCCGAGGCGGGCCAGGCAGTTGAGTTCTGCTGGATCCCTGGACACGCGAGAAAAAGAGGAAACGAACGCGCAGATTCCCTCGCTAAACGGATGTCTACCCAGCAAGAACATTTAATCTCCATTCATTACCGAGACTGGTTCCCACTCATCAACTCGCGTATAACATCACGATGGAACGACTCTTGGCAACAGAGTGGACAAAAGATGCTTGCAGTTAAATCATCCGTGGGAGAGTGGGACACCAAGTTTTCTAATAGGCGAGACCAAGTGTTCATTAACCGTCTATGCACAAGACATGTGGATAACTCACAACCACCTAATGGACTAGACAAGGGACCGGACGCGCCACCATGCCCTTGTGGCCACCAAGTGGCAATCAGCGTTAAACACTTGCTTGTAGATTGTGATGCACTCGCAGCAGCCCGACGAGCCTTCTTGAGCCCCCGTGCAACCTGCAACGCCTGCTCACAGAAGCGCAACACCGGAAAAAAATATCGCTTTCGGAAAGCACACAGGCTTCTATGAAACCGTGTTAAAGTAACGAAGTATGAATCATCTCTGATCCCGAACTCGCTGTCCTCTCTGCGTATTAATTGAGAATTTTACTTTAACTTCGTGCACGAAGCTGTGCAGAATCAACGGATCGTCGTGCCCTGAGGAGGAGCACTCGGTGACACTACACGTTGAAGCTCCGGCGGAGAACGGAGGGAGCTGCTACCACTCATCTACACAAAATCGACTGCGTCTGCAATGAACCTGCTCTTCATATTTGGTTTAGGTTAAACTCGCATGATATCCGTTGTTTAGTACGATTTGTATGTCCTAGGCCTACTTTCTGCCCGCGCTTGAGTTACTCTTTTAAAATTGTTAAATTTCATTTACATCTGTCAAACTTCTTTGTAGCCGCATCAAATTTGCTTGGTGCCCATGTCATATTTACTTCGTTACTTTGTTAGACCAACTCCAACTGTTTTTGAACCCACTGTGACTGCGTTTGAACTGCTTTGAAACTAGGTTTAACCTACTCTTAATCTACGCTGCACCTACTTCACCACTCTTCAACCGCTCTACGGGAGAGTTTGCATTAATTTAGCATTGGGACTCCGATGGAACATGGAAGCAAATAATATTAATAACCCACCCGAATCACCTCCGGAAGGGAAACTGCCATTGATTTATCCATATGCTCCCCCACTCGTTTGGGGAGGTATGCCTTCAACATACGACAGCGACCATAACCCAGTCATCATATCGCTTCTTACCAACCAATCAAGGAACCCTGTCCCACAAGAACTTCGATTCAACGACCGGAAAGCCAGCTGGATGGAATACTCGGCACGCATTTCGTGGAGTGATATGGACAACATCCCCGAAAACATGTCGGAAAATGAAATCGCCGCCCATCTATATGAAAAGTTTCAAGCCGCAGCCGAGGCAAGCATTCCCCAATATACCCCTTCAACCTTCTTCCCGAAACCATGGTGGTGCCGAGAGGTGCAAGAAGCAAGAGATAAGCGTGAAAAGCTGTACTATGCGCACCGACGCGCACGGTCCCCCAGGAACCGAGTAGCATGGAAAAGGGCATCTGCTGTATATCGAAAACTTCTAGTGGAGAAGAAACGTGAAAGCGGAGTTCAATTAGTCAATACTATAAATCAAAACACCCCCCTCTCCCAGGTGTGGGAAAAAAATCTACGTATCCAGGGAAAACCCGAGCGACCTATTAACATCCTCTCTGACGGAGGCACAACTTAGTCTTCCCACGCGGAAATCGCAAATAAACAAGGTCAGACGTTTAGCCAGATTTCGCAATCGACAAACTACACGGCTGCTTTCCAGCGGGAGAGTAACTTGCGAGAAAGCGAACATCTTGACTTTACGTCTAGAAACTAAGAGGGCTACTACAAATCTTTCTCCCTCCACGAACTACAGAGCACTCTATACCGTACGCGCTCTACAGGGGAGCCGATTATGACTGCGTCGCGTTGAGGCTCTGGTGGAAATGAGTCCCAAATCAAATCTATACCATACATGTGAAACTTCACCTGGGCATGATCGGGTACACATCAACATGATCTAAAATCTTCCAGACGGCACCCGTGAGCACTTATTAAAAGTGTTCAACACTCTGAACTCAAAATCATTTCTTCCTGATCAATGACGGGAATCTACAATTATCCCGATAGCTAATTCCACGGCGACCCACATAACTACCGCCCCATCGCTCTTACCAGCGTTCTCAGCAAGACCATGGAAAGAATGATTAATACCGACTCCGGTGGAACATGGAAGCAAATAATAAATAAATGATAAATACGCGCAGTGTCGACTACCTCAATATGCATGCATGCAGGCCTGAACAGCATCCAGTGTGGGTTGGGGTGGATGGATGAATATTCATTTTATAGATCATTAGCTGGTGTCGTAGAAGGCGACTAAAAGGGCGCCCCGTAGCCGGGGCGCCCCTACGATCCAAGGCGTGTCGTAGAAGGCGACTAAAGGGGCGCCACGTAGCCGGCAGTAGAATCGTGCTACCGTAACTCATGGTGTCGTAAAAGGCGACTAAAGGGCGTAGCGAAGGGGCTAGGAATCCCGTTCTCTGTAAAACCTTTCCTAGAAAACGGCAAGACGAGCGGGGGGAGGAGAGGCACACGCCTCTCCGCACTTACTGATGGATTGCAACGCACTTGCGTCAGCCCGACGAGCATTCCTAGATCCCCCGTGCAACCTACAAAGCCTACTCACCGACCCAACCTACCGTAAAAAGCTTATCGCTTTCGGAAAACACACCGGACTATACGAAGCTGTCTAAACCTCTAACACCTGTGCAAATGAGGTGGTCCCTCCACCTCATTACGCACAGAAACAACTCATTTTACGAAGATACGCATTAACTCTATACTCTCTCGTACGCGCTAATACGCGAATATGCAACAATTAAAACATGTACTGACTTCATCTTGACAAAACTATTATTTTCGCACGCGGACTTACCTAAATCAACGACGGTCGCGCCATACGGGGGAGCCTATTATGACTCACGTTGAGGCTCTGGTGGAAATGAGGCCCAAATTAAATAAAAAAACACGCCTCTCCAAACCCTATTGTTAGGGTCGCTGAATGTGCTTGTCTGTAGTACGAGTGATGTAAAGAGGAGGGAGATTGGTGAGATGTCTGTGAGGAGGAAGTTGGATGTGTTGGCGCTGAGTGAGACGAAGTTGAAAGGTAAGGGCGAATGTGAGTTTGGTGTTGTAAGTGGAAGAAAGTTTGGTGTGGAGGAAGGTAGGGCATGAGAAGGTATGGTCTTGATATTGAGTGATCGGTTGGCTAGTAGCGCTACCAAATGGCAGGAGGTGTCCTCAAGATTGATGTTGGTGAAAATTAGGATAGGCGTAGAAAGATGCGCATTTGTGAGTGCTTACGGACCTGGCAGCGAGAGGATTGAAGAGGAGAGGAGCAGTTCTGGACTGACCTGCGTGAGTGTATTGAGAGTTTGGAGGTCATTTCGATGTAGTTGTACTGGGTGACCTTACTGCGAGAGTTGGAGTTGAAATGGTGGAGAATGTGATGGGAAGGTATGGCGTTCCAGGTAGAAATGACAGTGAAGAAAACCTGATAGGTCTGTGTATGGAGCAGGAGTTGGTGGTCGGGAACAGTTTGTTCAAGAAGCAAGATATTCACAAGTACACATTGGTAAGTATGGCCCATGGTGCAATGGTGGAGAGAGCACTGATGGATTTTGTGCTAATATCGGGGAGAGTGGTGGGGAGGCTGATGGATGTGCGGGTGTTGAGAGGGGAGGGTGTAGGGGTGTCTGACCATCTGCTGGTGGAAGGTAGATTAAGAGTGGAGCAGGAGTGGAAGGGCAACAAACGAGTGGGAGGAGGAAGAGAGATAGTGAAAGTGAGTAGACTTAATGTGAAAAGTAGAGCCGAGGAGTTCCAGCAGGCTTGGGGTGGATGGAAAATTATTCATTTTATAGATCATTAACACTTTATTTTAGTATTTTATTGTTTCTTCTAGCTTGGGCTCTATTATTTTTCTCTGCCTTATTTTCATGGTGATAGATTTTGAATTGATTATTATTATATATATCGAGGTTAGTTGAGACAAGGTGACCCAGGGAGAGGAGGTACTCGTGGGATCCGCGCGACTCGGGGACCCGGGGTTTCGGGAACCTGTGGGACTTGGGAGACCAGGTGGATTTGGGGTGGTCCACTTGGATCTTTCTGGGGCTCTTTGGGACACCCTTGAGACCCTTTGGGAGCCTTTTGAGAAACTGTGGGACCCTATAGAGGCCCCTCTGAATCCTGGAACCTCTGCTCCCCCCTCACAGCGCTGTAAAACCCATACACAGAAAATTGTTTGTGAGATGCATGAGTAGAACATTTAACCATTACAGTCCGCGGATTGCTGGCGCAGAGGGCGAGGGTCGCGTCGAGGCTGATAGAGGTGCGTCGAGATCAGTCGAAACATGTTGAGGCAAGTCGAGTTGGTCGCGACGAGCCGAAACTGGCCGAAATGATTCGAGACAAACCGAGATGAGCTGAGGCGAGGGGTCTCGGGGGACTCGAGGAACTCGGGAAGACCCGGGGGACATAGGTCACCCTCCGGGATTCATCGGGCTCTCTTGCGACCCAAGGGACCAATGCCCCCCCCCCCCCGCCCTATCCCCTTGAACAATCGGTGCGAAATCAATAATCTAAACAGTTTTTCTGCCCATGACGAACCTGCTCTTTCTTGTTCGCGATTCACAATATTATAACGCTGGAGTATTTGTGCGTGAGTTCGTGTTGGTGGTTTTGTGAGTGGGTATTTTTTCTTCAGTCTGTGCTCGCTGCGCGTGCACGGACCATAC
>SDVV010044295.1:0-10169 GCA_016164225.1 Gammarus roeselii
AAAATGTTTTTTTTTTAATCCAGACATTCTGGGATAAATCACGTCACAGATATTTGTGCAGTCACCCTAGGTAGCCTCGCAACCCTGCACCGTGGGAGTGTGTGAATATTTGTTAATTTTTCTATACTTATAATTTTATGTAATGTACAATAAGACAGAATAAGTCCATAGTACTGTCAAATTTCAAAGTCTTTTCTTGTATAGCATTTATCTTAGAGGCCATTAGATTTAGAGCTTATAACACATTTTGACTCGCAGAGGTTTATATGAGTTTTTTATTTACATTTGGGGGAAGGGCGGAAGCCAAAAATTCCAAGTAATGGTACAGTGGGGCACGGTTCCCGAAAGTTTGGGAACCGCTGGTCTGGCTGCAAGTAATAAGCTAAGTTCAGCACCGAAATTCATGTCCGATGTTGTAATGGAGTATGCCATTGTCCTAGCACTCTAATGTACGATACTAATAAGTTGTGTTCAAGACCGACGATGTATTGAAATGATGCAAATAATTAACACAGATATTCAAATATCATCAACCTGTTCGAGATTCGAACCCACAACCGTCAGAAGGCAAAGAAGGTGCCTTGCCCGCAACTCGAAGATGACATAAACGTATATCAAACCTTCTGGTATCATCACAGGCATTCATACACCGATCCATTAAAGGGGAGCGTTGCTCCCTACTGCTTATCACGTAGTTACGGGAATTGTAATCTCGGTGGCCGAGTGGGTAGCGTGTCGGGCTCTCCTCACAACAGACTTCCATTCGGAACTGGTGGTTGTAGGTTCGAGCCGTCCTCACCCCGAGTGAGACATTCTGGCCGGTCTCGTAAATGATTTAAGGCCAGTCCATTAAACGGCGTGGGTAAAAGATAGCTTTCTGGAGGCAGTTACGCTGCAACCCGCAATATAAGATAAAAAACTCCAAATTACGGATTTAATGGCAGATTTGAACGTGTTTCACTATTTATACGCCGAGAATTAGGTGAAAATGTTAAGTTATTAGAGAAGTGGTGGCGTCTGACCTAAGCACCGATCACAGTTTTTTGCGGCGTCGTATGTTGTGTACAACTTTTCCAAACTCACCACTTCCAATTCGTTTACTGACTCAGAGCAGGTAACACACTGCTAACAGATTATATGATTACGAAGTGATCAAAGAGTTGGATCACGCAGTAGGCACATTCTAGGTCCCCAATTTTATTGGCAAACATCTTTTGATGCCACACGAACCCATGTATTGGCGTCTAGAGTGCGCAGACCAAAATAAATCAAACTGTTGCCAGGGAGAGGAATTTGCACGGTTCTGCCATCCTAGGGGCTAACTCCGAACATGCACTTCCACGCTTCGAATATACAGTTTTGGTATAAAGCCTTGAATGCTGCCATTTTAACTCTGCCTTCAGTCAATAGACCATAATGCATTCAGCATGCTTGGCAAGCTGGTGGTATTCAGAAGGATTTGCATGTTGCATGTTACATGATTATTTTCAGCGTGTTTCAAAGTACTTGTCGTCTATCGAGGACAATGATTTGTGGGCAGTCAGGCTTCCCGGCTATGTTTTCTTGCCTTGGCGTTCAGCCGCAAAGCAATATTATAGCTGTTAAAATATCCAGCGCTGAGCACTAATTAGTTGGATTTGGTATGGCAAGCATGCTCCTTATCATCACGGTCATGTTATTTCAACAACAACGCACCTGCTCATCAAAGACTTGGAGTTGGCCACACGATGCATCTAAAATTACACTGCACTGTGTTAGTTAACCAGTTCTCTCTAAAAAAAAAAAAATCGCTCTAGTACAGCGATCCGTGCTGTTCGCATTTAACTCCATAACAATATATGAACAAACTCAATATATTTTCAAATAATTAGCTTTTCTTGCCCAGTTTTGACCGGTTTATTGAACATATTGAATAATATATCAATCTTAGCCAGCATCCGACCAAACGATTGAGTGGGTCTGCAGAGCTACCGTTGCACAACATGTGAGCGCACAGTTGTGCGCACACATGTTGCGAATTGAATAGTTGTTTGGGTGTGGAAAACCGTTTCTCCTATGTGGTATGACGTACCTTGTGGTTTGTGGTCTTCACCTGTGTGGCGTACCGTCCACGGTGGTTTGATGCTTTCACCTGTGTGGCTTAACGTCCAAGTAGGTTTGATGCCTTCACCTGTGTGGCGTAACGTCCACGGTGGTTTGATGCCTTCACCTGTGTGGCGTAACGTCCACGTTGGTTTGATGCCCTTCACCTGTGTGGCATAACGTACACGGTGGTTTGATGCCTTCACCTGTGTGGCGTAACGTCCACGGTGGTTTGATGCCTTCACCTGTGTGGCATAACGTACACGGTGGTTTGATGCCTTCACCTGAGTGGCTTAACGTCCACGGTGGTTTGATCCCTTCACCTGTGTGGCGTAACGTTCACAGTGGTTTGATGCCTTCACCTTTGTGGCGTAACGTCGACGGTGGTTTGATGCCTTCACCTGTGTGGCGTAACGTCCACGGTGGTTTGATGCCTTCACCTGTGTGGCGTAACGTCCATGGTGGTTTGAAGCCTTCACCTGTGTGGCGTAACGTCCATGGTGGTTTGAAGCCTTCACCTATGTGGCGTAACGTCCATAGTGGTTTGAAGCCTTCACCTGTGTGGCGTAACGTCCACGGTGGTTTGAAACCTTCACCTGTGTGGCGTAACGTCCAAGGTGGTTTGATGCCTTCACCTGTGTGGCGTAACGTGCATGGTGGTTTGAAGCCTTCACCTGTGTGGCGTGGTCAAAAGCTGAAGAAGGATGCAGAAACAGCGTTGACCCACATAAATAATTGGTATTCTTCAAATGGGCTCAAAGTTAATACAAGTAAAACACTGTGCATTATACTGGGATCCAAAGCAAACACACAGAGAGCTCCCGAAAATTTTGCTGTTGACTGTATGGGCGAAAAAATCCCTCTTGACAACAAAGTCAAAAGTCTAGGAGTGGGGCTTTATCCCAATATGACCTTTGGACACCATGTTCATAAGCTCTGCTCCAAACTGAATAGTACACTCATGTTTCTCAGTCGAACGAAGAAACGACTCGACCTCAAGTCCAGACTTCTTGTAATCAGTGCTCTGATTTTTTCACATTTAAACTACTGCCCCACCATTTGGGGTAAGTGAAGCCAGGGGGGAGTATGTGAGGACGCAAGCCAGTTCACGACTCATGTATCATCAGCTTAGCGGAGAGTATGTGAGGCAGCAAGCCAGTTCACGACTCATGCATCATCAGTTTAGCGAGAAGTATAGACCTATCAGCAGTGACTGGACACGTCATGAGTCGTGAACTGGCCTGCTGCCTTACATACTCCCCACTAAACTGATGCTGCGTAAGCCGTGAACTGGCTTGCTTCCTCACATACTTTCCGCTTGAGTGATGATGCATGAGTTGTGGTCTGACTTGCTGCCTCACACACTCCCCGCTAAACTGATGATGCATGAGTTGTGGTCTGACTTGCTGCCTCACACACTCCCCGCTAACTGATGATGCATGAGTCGTGAACTGGCTTGCTTCCTCACATACTCCCCGCTAAACTGATGATGCATGTGTCGTGAACTGGCTTGCTTACTCCCATACTCCCCGCTAAGCTGATGATGCATGAGTCGTGAACTGGCCTGCTGCCGCACATACTCCCCGCTAAACGGATGATGCATGAGTCGTGACCTGGCTTGCTGACTCACAAACTTCCCGCTAAACTGATGATGCATGAGTCGTGAACTGGCTTGCTGCCTCACATACTCCCCGCCAAACTGATGATGCATGTGAGTACGGAGGTTGGTTAAAACTGGCTTGCTTCCTCACATACTTTCCGCTAAACTGATGATGCATGAGATGTGAACTGGCTGGCTGCCTCACATACTTCCCGTTAAACTGATTATGCATGAGTTGTGAACTGGCTTGCTGCCTCACATACTCCCCGCTAACTGATGATGCATGAGTCGTGAACTGGCTTGCTTCCTCACATACTTTTCGCTAAACTGATGATGCACAAGTCGAGAACTGGCTTGCGTCCTCACATACTCCCCTTTATACAGGTGATGCATGAGTCGTGAACTGGCCTGCTGCCTCACATACTCCCCGCTAAACTGATGATTCATGAGTCGTGAACTGGCTTGCTGCCTCACATACTCCTCGCTAAACTGATGAAGCATGAGTTGTGAACTGGCTTGCTGCCTCATATACTCCCCGCTAAACTGATGATGCATGAGTCGTGAACTGGCTTGCGTCCTCACATACTCCCCCCTAATCAGATGATGCATGAGTCGTGAACTGGCCTGCTGTCTCACATACTCCCCGCTAAACTGATGATGCATGAGTCGTGAACTGGCCTGCTGCCTCACATACTCCCCGCTAAAATGATGATGCATGAGTCGTGAACTGGCTTGCGTCCCCACACACTCACCGCTAAACTGATGATGCATGAGTCGTGAACTGGCTTGCGTCTCCACATACTCCCCCCTAAACAGATGATGCATGAGTCGTGAACTGGCCTGCTGTCTCACATACTCCCCGCTAAACTGATGATGCATGAGTCGTGAACTGGCTTGCTTCCTCACATACTTTCCGCTAAACTGATGATGCACGAGTCGTGAACGGGCTTGCGTCCTCACATACTACCCCTTAAACAGGTGATGCATGAGTCGTGAACTGGCCTGCTGCCTCACATTTTCCCCGCTAAACTGATGCTGCATGAGGCGTGAACTGGCTTGCTTCCTCACATACTTCCCGCTAGAGTGATGATGTATAAGTTATGAACTGGCTTGCTACCTCACATACTCCCCGCTAAACTGATGATGCATAAGTCATGAACTGGCTTGCTTCCTCACATACTCTCCGCTAAACTGATGATGCATGAGTCGTGAACTGGATTGTGTCCTCACATACTCCCCCTTAGACAGGTGATGCATGAGTCGTGAACTGGCCTGCTGCCTCACATACCTTCCGCTAAACTGATGATGCATGAGTCGTGAACTGGCTTGCTGCCTCACATACTCCTCGCTAAACTGATGATGCTCGAGTCGTGAACTGGCTTGCTGTCTCACATACTACCCGCTAAACAGATGATGCATGAGTCGTGAACTGGCCTGCTGCCTCACTTACTTCCCGCTAAACTGATGATGTGAGTCGTGAACTGGCCTGCTGCCTCAAATGCTCTCCGCTAAACTGATGATGCATGAGTCGTGAACTGTCTTGTTTCCTCACATACTAGCAGGAAATAAGTCTTCCTAATAAATTCCGTCGTTTGGTATGCCTGATAAATAAAAATCGAGATTCGTGATAACTTTTTATTTCAGTAGATTCGTTGCAAAGTTTATATAATAAAATCATGTAGGTATTATGATTTGGATTAAACATCATTTAAATTGATATTTCATTATCTGATTGTTATAGCAAATTGTATTTCCTGGTGGCCAGAAGGTCGTTTATAAGCCAATGCACACGTCGATGGAATCCTTGAATCTTCGTGTCTAAGCCCCATGTGTCTTGTTCCTATCCTCGCGTTCCTCGTCGAAGGGATCGACGTGGGTACGGTTGGCCAGATTGGTCAGGAGTGACTTCTGACCGGCGAAGCCTTCCAATTTTCAACTCCAACTCCAACTTGAAACACTGGAAACACTTCATTACCAGATCTATTCACAATTTTTATATTACAAATGAACATCAACCGAGCACAATATAACTTCGATTACGTGTTTAGTAAGATTTATAAAAAAAAATTATACACACAAACAGAATGTGGGCTCGGAGAAGCCAAAATGCTTTAAGGGCTACCTACCTGGATCTAAACCTATCCTAGCAGTTACCTAACATAAGTGGTAAGTCTAAAACTTCAGAAACGTATCGAAAACCACAATAATATTGAAGAAAAACTAAATCGAAGATAACCTTGTTCACAATGAATAAGTTACGAAGCAGCTCAGACAGCTGCCAACTGTATTAATATTGTGAAACAAAATGTAGTTTGAGTTTATATCTAAAAGTAAATAATAGAGTTGAAGATTCGATAATATCTGGAATGGAATTTCACAATTTGACACCCTTATAGATAATGGAGAATTGATTTGGCTTTATTGAACTTTGTTATATTGAATGACTCTCTATTTCTTGTTGAGTGCAAATGTACATCAGATTGGTGTTGTTAATTTTCGAGGAGGTGCCTATCATGGGCAAGATGAACAGTTTTCTACATATAGACAAGCATTTGAAAGCTATAGAGATCCTCAATTTTAAGAACATTCATCGATTCGAAATAACTACTTGTGTGTCCCGTTAAGGAAACGTTTTTTGTGATTCTACATGCTTTCTTTTGCATGACTATCATTTTATCCTTTACATTTTCATGGTTTGCAAAACAACTCCAATTCCATAGCAGAAATAGGGTTGAACTGGGGAGAAATAAATTATTTTGAAAACTTCTGGAGGAAGAAAATATTTTAACTTATACAGGATACCAATTGATTGCGCGTCTAAGAGAGCATCGTGGGCTATTTTTTTATAACATCGAGAAAGGGAATGTTTTAGCTATTTGTCGGCGAATTATGTGAAACTTATTGTTAATATCATAGTGGCCGGTCCACGTGTGAGCAAACAACACCACTGTGTGGTTTACCGACCACATTGGAGTAAACAATGAGTATCTAGCCCGCTTTAGGGTAAAAAAAATGTAACGTTATTTATCGGAGAGTTTAATAGTTTTTTGTTATAGGTAGAGAGACTTGCCTATCTTCCGTCAATGACCCAAATAAGGAAGTTTTAGACCAGTGCAAGCAGTTGGCGATATATCTAGACTTTTCACAACAAATTCAAACTGTTCAGGATGGTAGCCTATGCATCTTGGTCTACATCAGTTTTCTGTGAAAGTAGATTACACAATTGAATCATTATTAATAAAATTTATGTTTTCTAACAGAACGAAGTGCACAAATTTTGCTCAGAAATAGACAGCGCAAGGGGTTGGTTCACAAAATACGGGTCAGGGGTTCCAGAAATAGATTTGTTCCACATAACTTTTCAATGCACACGAGCTCCTTGCATGCATCGACTGCGAGCACAAAGGACGCAAGACCTCCGCTCAACAGACTCAAGACCTTCGAAAATTTGGCCATCGTGTGCATTGGTTAGTGACGACTGTTCGTCCCTAGCATAGTACAGTTAGTTGTCTTGCACGCTAAGAATTCACTTGGAAGCATTTCTCGTTGAAGTGGCGGGTGTTGAGTTCACTTGGAAGCATTTCTCATTAAGTGGCGGGTGTTTGGAATGTTGCCAACTTTGTGGTTGGATCTGATCACGGTATCAATTCAGATATCGTTCCGTGAATCAAACTCATAAAGTTGTTTATATCAGATTAGCGCAATCATTTAGGGCGAAATACTTGATTTTAGGGCGGTTCCTTGACCATGTTTAGGGTAGGAAATAATTGCTCAGAGGAAGTCCAGCTGAGGCGTTCCACTTGATATTATCCTAGTTAACCGTGACGGTTCTCACGCTCACCACGAACTTGTGAATGTCACCTCCGAAATTGCGACATAAAAATTGTGAGCGAACGATATCTATCCCGCGGCTGTAGAGAACAATCATACCATAAAGGTACGATGCCGATTGCAGCTCTGTACTAAACTCATAAACGGATCTAAAATATTATACCACCTGTATATAAGAACATTTGAACGCAAAAATTAATTCAACAAATTTTAACCTGATTGGATTATTTAATCGAATCGTCACATCTTCGACGTTCTGAGTTTACGCGCACAGTGGTTTTGATGAACCAGCAACTTTTGAGTTTACAAAAATGCGCACATTAAGCTTAAAGTTACGAAATCCTTTCGGTCATCGTGGCGATTATGGTGATGCAGTTGTATACCGTGGGGTATTATATATATAAGACATAGGGAGTAAAAATGTCGGCCAAGGAGGCGTCCTTGAGCTTTTCGCGATCTAGAACGACACGTACGTTTGTTCTGCGGGTTAGAACCACGTACCCTTGAATAATACCTACGTTTGATCTGCGGGTTAAAAATATGTACCCCATAATAATACGTACCTGTACTCGACAGGTTAGAAACACAGGTTAAGTTAGGTAAGGTAGGAGAGGTTTCAATAACGCGCCCGCAACGTAGCCAGCCAATACATCCAGCTGCACGAAACATGTCGTAACACGTCGGCTCGAAGCCACAAGCAAATAGCACGAATGTTCATCAGGTTATTCACTACAGTTACAGATACAAGAGCCCATCAAAACATCACCGCAGGTCCTAGCAAAAAAGATCCTGTCATCAATCCAGTCCGAGTTAGAGGCAGTGGTCACTGCTCTGCAAGACCAACCCGTGTAAACGACGAAAATGAAAGACTTGGCTCCGACACATAGCCTAAAGAAGTAGAAGCAGTATAAGTCAAGAAAATCATGTTAATGCGACTAACAGTACTCTCAAATGTTACTCTGTGAACGCGAAAAGTCTCCGAGATAAAATCATCGAAGAATTAGGTATCCTTACAATGATTCGACATGATAGCAATCACGGAATCGTGGATGAAAATGAGCACCATGGATTATTAGGGCGGATTTACTCTACTCGGTTACTCACTATTTCACAAAGATAGACTATACCAAGAGGGCGGAGGAGTGCTGTTTCTCGTGAAAAGCACTCTACAAATATTAGAAGTCACTATTCCAAACAGCAGACACGACAAGTATCAATCCAAGTAGTCGATAAACATATAAAATGTCAAATCACTCTCGTCTATCGTCCCCCAAAAAGCAAGGTTGCAGATGATATAGATCTTTACAACACCCTCGTCGATGTCGTCACAACACAGCACAGTATTGTGCTTGGAGACTTCAATATTTCTGACATTGATTGGGTAACAAACGAATGCACTGCCACCGGCCAACGTCTGAATGATTTTGCAGACGATAAGTTCATGACCTAAACAGTGAAGACACCTACAAGAGGTAACAATTATCCTGATCTCCTACTTAGTGCAAGCGACTCTCATGTTACGAACGTCGGAGTGGGCGAGCCACTGGGAACTAGCGACCACAACTGTATCAGTTTTATTATAGAGCTCAAGTTGAAAACGACAACAAACTGCAAAAAAAAACTAACTTTGGATTAGCTAACTTTGATGGCCTAAGAGAGCCAATAGCGTCAGCAACTATAACCCTCGGACAAGGTTTCAATCGATCGCTTAACAATTTCTTGAATGAACTTGAAAATATTGCGCATATCCCGCACAAAAACTGGCGAACAGCGGTCAATCCGCCTAAGTACTGGAAATTAGAATTGCAGCGACTTCAGTTACGAAAGAAAGAAAAGCACTCGATAAAACAGAAACATCCCCATGACGACGTAGCGAGAAATGAATACAACATCAGCAGAAGAGATCTCAAGAGGCTCCAGAAACGTAAGAAGAAAGATTATGAAAAGGAAATTGTCTCTAATGCCAAAACTAATCCTAAGCATTTTTTTGGCTCTTTTTCGAACAAAAAATTCAAGAGCTGTAATTGGTCCTCTCATTGTTGGAGGACATTCTCTATTCTCCACTTTTTATGTGTCGGGACTGATAAAAGCACTACATTGAACCCTTGATTAAGAAAAATCTGCAATGTAAGTATGGTCATATACATTTACTTTATAGTGACAACTTACTGTTTCAACTGACATTTAATATAAAACCTGAGAGCAGCAAATATCCGAAATAAGGTTGTCCATTACATCACTCATACAATGTTTGACACACGATGACACCAATTTTACAACTAACTGCATAGTTGCATGACATGTTACATAGTTAGCATAACATGTTACATAGTTAGCATGACATGTTACATAGTTAGCATGACATGTTGCATAGCTGGCATGTCATGTTACATAGTCAGCATGACATGTTACATGTTAAGATTTTCAGTTCAGGGTTGCGAATAATTGGGTAAATCAGGGTTGAATGAAGATCAATTGGTTTTATAATTTGTCTTTTTCATAAAGAAATGGTAACACGTCAACAGGTTAAATCAATAGGGTACTGAAAATAAACACAAGTTACACAAGTGATTAGCAGCCAAAGATATGTAACACGCGTAAGACGAGCGTGAGATGGAGTGTGTGTGTGTGCCTATAGCGAGGGAGTAGTGTGTGG
>SDVV010044297.1:0-10169 GCA_016164225.1 Gammarus roeselii
TATATATATATATACTTACATATACATGTTATAAATGTATAGCTATATATACATATTTATTTATATATTATCTATTTTGTATTTCTTTCAGATTTAGAGATTATTGAAGGACTGTTTCCAATTTATTTTTTCATTGAAGACATTGATGTCGAATATCTAATCCAATCATTTACCATCCTTTACCTTACCAAACTATATGATTAAAATAAAAGTAAAGTAAGTAATTACCAAACATATCTCATCCACAGACAGGAGAATCAATGTTTGTTATCAGGGGAGCCTGCCAACATTTTGGAGACTAAGAAAGTGGTCTGTATTCAAATCAAATTAGCCCTAGGGATATCTATTGATTAGCTAAATTACCTCCTCTTTCAAATGGGCTGCTGAATTAGGGAGCTAGAGCTAGAATCTTATCAACTTGTTAATACTTGAATAGATGTAGTAACTAGAAATGCCCAATAAACAAATCAAATCATAGCTGCCATGAACAAAACTAACAACTTGAAATAAGCAGTACCTACACAAGTAATGTGCATTCTTGTACAAACAAAATAATGTTATGTAAAAAGGAAATCAGACCATCAATTCAAGAAGAATTCTATTTAAATCAAAATATAAAAATCCCATGAGCAGATTGGAATAAACATCCTATAGAGTATTGTGTGTGGCTCCTTCTTGATGGTTATTTCTTCCCTGATCAGACAGATGCTGCTGAATCCTTAGTGGGTGCACCTTCTTCTCATGTGCTCTGAGGTTGCTAGCATCAGATGCACTGTACTGACAGTGAAAGCACTGGTAAGGACGCTCACCAGTGTGCACTCTGATATGCTTAGAATAATCTGACTTGCGGCAAGTGATATACCGGCAAAAAGGGCATGAGTAACACTTCCCAGCACTGGGTCTCTTGGTTGAAATGTCAGTGTCACCTTCTCCTTGACTTGGCAAAAATAAAAGCAAAGGTGGAGTGATGATATTTGAGGTAGGAGACCTGCTTTCTTCTTGGTGCGGGTGGAGGGTACGAGGAAGATGTTGGCCATGCTGGGAGGAGGTGGTGTACTGCCAGGGCAGTTGTAGAGGATAGGTGGACTGATCCAGAATGTCTGATCCCACCACTAGACTAGAGGTTGAGTTTGGCGAAACTTGGCCATGATGAGGGCTTCGATACAACGCCATCTGCGGAAGTGTCAAGATAATTTCTCTACAACTTTTGTTACTTGGTAGTGACTCCTGAAGGAACTCATTTTAATTTTCTGATTTAGTGAGCAGAGGTGATTAAAAGAATCAGCAGTCTTCCTGAGCACTTATGAAATTCAAGAAACCAAACAAAAATGTTGATATAAAGATTCTGATGCATACAAAGAAGTATGTTTCAAATAGAATAGGTTGTCACGAACTTGCAACTTTTAAACTTAGATAAAGGAGGATGCAGAAATTGCTTGGAATTGGAAGCAGAAATATATGCATTAGAGCCCAATAATAATTTAACATTTTACAAATATTGCTGAAACTATTGTTGACAAACCACTTTGTTCAATATTCTTGGTTAAACCAGAATATACTAAAGCACACTACTGGATTTATTTTCCTCAAGACTAACCTAGGTTATACCTCTACCATCCAACTTGAGCAAACTTAGCGCATTAGCACAAAAGCTCCGGCTGGGAGGCCCACAACAAATTTTATGTCAAGAGTGTGGTCTGAAGTCAGTGTTTGCAGAAGGGCTCCAACAATGTAACTGGTTTAGTCTGCTGCATCCTAGCACCCCCCACCATTCCGATTCTCAACAAGGCAAAAGGCAGAAAAGAACATCAGGTCACTGTCAAAACTTGTCCATTCACAAACCTATTCCACTCACGACCATCCATGGCACCCTCTCCTGCTACCTCCACACTCATGTCTCACCTTGCCCACACCTGCTTCAAAACATCCATCCACCTAAACCTTGCTCTCTCTCAAGGCCTACTTGTTTATCATCCCCATTCTAATTTGAACAACCTGGTTTTGATACGGTCTCTTTGCATCACTCTAGTCATGCTCCTCAAACATATGATCTCAAGAACATTCAATCTTCTTTTTCTGCTCTTGCCTCCCAAGTTTCAGCTCTAACAAGCACAGTATGAGCAAGTACCTCTTTGCTTCCATCCCCATGTTCTACAGCTCATTACACTCTTCAGTGCACCCAACACTTTACACTCTTTCTTCACTTGCAACCTCATATCAGTTTCCACTAGGTTCAGTATTCACCACATTAGTTGAAACACTGCCCTTCTCCCTAAACTCAACATTTTTGATGCATATTCTGCTTTCATCAACTTGACTAGACTACATAACTATTCAAAATCTGCCATCAGTACCAGATCATCCACAAACAGTGACTGACTCAACAACTAGCTCTGCCCATCAGCTCCCAACAGCTAATCACATGTTCACATTATAATCCCTTCCAAAAAGTGATGTTTCAATTAATTAAAATCTTGAAACCATTTCAAATACCTAATCACTACATTGGATATAAACTAGAGCAAGTACCTATTACTTTGCAAGTAATGTAATTCATCAACCTCAATGCATATATGTGTACAGCTAATGCTGTTCTTGCTTTCTGTTCCTCATTGTTGCCCCTATATGTTTTTTCCCTTGCTCTCTTCTCTCATCCAAAAACCCAAGTTCCTCAGGATCAATAATATTTGTCCCATTTTTTCTCATTTGCAAAATTACCTTACTCAATTTGTCATGAAGTGGCTTTATTCTAGTCTTTTGCTGTATCTGTGATGAAACTATTATTCCTAATTTTGAAGACAGATTTTCTGAATTGTTAAAAATACATTGCTCATTGGTCCATCTATTTGATAAAACATGCAATGCGGCTATTCACTTCTAAACACTGACATCTGGAGCTTTTCTATTTTTATCTTATGTTTTTACCTAGATTGGAACATGGTGGGTGATAGATGGGCAGAAAAAGAGTTTGTCTGTTTTGAATTATATTTATTGCAGTATAGATCACCAGACATGAGATGTATGACACAGGAAAGATTTTCAATAAAGAAATCAGAAATAATACTTAATATAATCCAAGTTAGGAACACAATTGAGCTATTGCCAGTGACTAACATTTGAATTAATATCTGTTACATAGCCGATCAGCTCTAACAAATTAGAACCATCGAACAAAATACATTTTCATAATCTTTGCACAAATGCAATCATCCATTAAACAAATAGACCAACACCAATTCAAAATGATTGAGACAACAAATAACTTTTAGATTTCTATGGACTGATACTCTCTGAACAAGCTTGAAAGATTTGAATTCATATGGTAACCAGCCTTGGTAAAAAAATCATGAATGGACAAGCCAATACAGTACAATATTTTTTACAAGACAGAATAGGAGTAATCATCTTGGTAATGTTATTGCATGGCAAATGATCACCACAGCCAGCATAAGGGGCAATCCAAAACAACTAATTCAGATTGCAAATCCCTCATTGCAGTTACAAGAAAAAAATCTAAAATTGAGTGCTGGAGTCCACACACCCAATGTAGTATGTATACTGACAGTAATATTTGCTGAATGAGTCAATAGAAACCTTCTGGTATCTTTCCACAGCTCTGAGCTTAAGATATTTACAGCAACATATAAGACACTATTTTATTGTTTTTGTGCATGAAGAATCTCAACAACCTTGCACAGCTTACAATGGAAGTTATTGTGAAAGAGGTCAACACACTACCTCCTTGGCCACCAAGCTGGCACTTGACCACAGAGCTGGGCATAAATTTCTCATGAAAAATTGAACTTTATTAACCAAGCTACCTAACCTACTACTACTGCAAACTTAAGGATCCAGCAAGCACGCTTGCCCTTGTTCAGCATGCACATTTCTCTCATGCAGGTACAGATTTTGCTTTGTTCTGGCCTGATAGCTGCAGTAGTGGCAATGGAAAGGCTTCTCGCCAGTATGAGTGCGGATGTGGTCTTTGATGGCAGATTTTTTGTGTGAGCTGTAAGGGCACTGAGAGCAGTAGTGGATAATGCGCTGTCCTCTTGTTATGGAGGTAAGGTATCTTCCTGATGCTGAACTTGTCTGATCCACCAGACTAGCACGATGCAAAGCAGACGTGTCAGTACCATCGTGCTGACATGTGGCTGCCAGATGATGCACAGATGAACTAAAAGTGTCCAGGCATTGATGATCTTGTCGAATCTGAGTCACGTCAAGACTACGCACATTTGAGTGAAAAGCGCTGGCCCCATAGTTGTTACGATCTCCTTCACCAGGGACATCATCCTACAGAAAGAAAATGGAAATTCCATGATTTCTGTCTAGATTTTTCAAATATTATTTTCAATTTACCATTTCTCAACCAGCTAGCTGACAGTTACCTAGTAAAATCCCACTGATGTGAAAATGAATATCTTAACAGGATAGCTATGTCATCTACTGTAAGATCGAAGGTATGAACATGAATAGTTGTTTAATAATTTGGGACATTGAAAATCTAGACAGCTTCATTTTAAATACTCAACTGGTTTGTACACTGAAAATATCTGAGATTAATTTATTTTGATGTAATATTGCTAGCAGTTGTCTAGGAACACCTCTAAATCATTGCAAAAAAATGTGTGAACAGCTGACAAAATTCAATTTTGAGAGATAGTCTAATGTTCATAGAATTGATAAAAAGCAACTGAAGTGTTCTTCACTATGTATTAATATGATGACCTCCCAGATATAATCCAAAAAATATAGGTTTTGAAAAACACAAAATGGAAAATGTCAAAGTTAGTATCTGCAATGACATACATCATCATACATACAATGTCTTATACAGCTTAAAATATTGATCAGAGTTGACAAGTTTTGCGCACACACCATCATTGTAGATTGATACATGTGATGTGATGGAATGTTATTGTTCAACTTGACCAATTTGTAGGGAATTAAAAACTGTACGGGCATTTCACATGAGATGATATTGTGAGAGGCACCTCTAGCTGAAGACATTGAACTTCTATCTTGAGTTAGAATATCTTTATACATTTGAATGTGTTCAATTGTTATATTCAAGTATTGCAAAAAGGACTAAAATACAGAAAATTGAAATTAATCATATCGGCTGCCTTTCAAAACCTTCACTTAGACAACAGCCTGAAGTTTACAGACCAGATGATTTGTATTCATTACAGACGAGCACTGGAACATAAGTAGGGTATGTGTTTATCCAACCTAGATCAGACTGAAACCTGTCAATTCTCAAACATGCTCAGCTATAATAATAATTAGCTACCTGAACAAACAGTTCTAGTATTTTAAGATAGCCATACTGTTGGCAACAATAGCAGTAACAATGAACAAAAATAGAGATCAGTTTATTGATAAGATCGAGAACAGTAATGTCAATAAGAATTATTTGTTCAGTGGGAGATGATTGCAGTTGCTAAATGGCTAATAAATCTAGTTTGGTGATACAAATAACCTTCACTCTTTTCAAAATTTAAAATTATTTATGAACTTAATCTAGCTGGTAATTACCATGAACATAAATGTGACAAACTTCATTCAATAATACAATACAATTGTTGTATTTACTGTAAATGTTAGTGAATTACAATTATCAAAGCAAGATAGAATATTAGAACAAAACTCGAGGCATGCCGGAATAGCCAAATTACACTAAGAACAGAAAATTAAAAATCTGCCATGAAATGCTTATAACTTTTCAAAGCGTTCATCCAAAGAATTATTTAAGGTAAAGTATTCTATAACATAGTAAATTGTTAAGTGTGACATGTGCTAAATAATGACATCTGGCAAACAGTGCCCAGATTTCACCTTCGCATTAAATTTATCAAAGTGTTGATAGCATAGCAGTTCTGTGGTGTGAAGCCCATTGATAGCAGTGCTATCAAGATGAGTAAGAATATTACTTCTAGGCCTAGAAGAGCTAAATATTATAAATTCCTCAGAAAGAGCTATATATTATAAATTCCTCAAAATGCGAGCCGCAGTGGTACGCATTCTACCAGATATCAAAAATGTGTTATAAGCTGAAAATCATCAAAGAAATACAGAAAATCAATATAGCCACATCACAAAAGAATGGGGAAATAATAAAACTAGCTTTAGCACGAAAGTCTCCTGAAGAGGATTGCGCATGCCAACTAAAAATGCAAGCGGTAGCATATGCAAATGAAATTATTTGAAAAGAGTCCCTCATTGAAATTAAAGTTTCCAAAATGCGTTGATAATTTGGTGCATTCATTATGGATTCTTATGATTTAAATTATACCTAATCTCCATGACATCAAAATAATAAAATAAAAAGGCTTTCTAGCAAGCCGATTCCAATGTCCACATAACATCAATAATACAGATACCAGAAAATAACTCTGAATGGTCCATGCATGTTTTT
The DNA here is from genome assembly GCA_016164225.1 of Gammarus roeselii. Classification (NCBI taxonomy): domain Eukaryota; kingdom Metazoa; phylum Arthropoda; class Malacostraca; order Amphipoda; family Gammaridae; genus Gammarus; species Gammarus roeselii. Next base: position 6,422 of record SDVV010044297.1, read on the forward strand.
AAAAAAAGGATCTGCAGGTCACAAATTTGTGACTCTCAAAGTCCACAGTTGGTGTCTCAGACCCATCTATGTGCCTCAAGCCCTTCAATGAGTTGATGACCCTTTCATGTCTTGGACTCTTTCATGTGTCAAAAACTTTGCATGCGTCTCAGACTCTTATGTGTCTCCCCTTTCCAGGTCTCAGACCCTTCCATGAGTCTCAGACACTTTTATTTGTCACAAAACCATTCATATGTTTTAGACTATTATATGCATCCAAGATCCTTTTGTCTCTACCACTTGAACGTCTCTCTGACTCTTACATATCTCCTGACCTCAGTGTGTGTCCCTATGACCCTAGCATGTTTCTCTACCATTGCATGTTTCCCTGACTCTTGCATGTTTTTCTGACCATTGCATGTTTCTCTGACCATTACACGTCTCACTGACCATTGCATGTTTCTCTGACCATTACATGTCTCACCAACCATTGCATGTTTCTCTGACCATTGCATGTCTCTCTGACCATTGCATGTCTCTCTGACCATTGCATGTCTCTCAAATCCTTGCAGGTTTCTTCAACCATTGCAAGTTGCTTTGATCATTTTGTGATTGTGTGACCCTTGCATGGTCCTTGTGACCCTTCTATGTCCTCCAACTCTGTATAATTTTTTTACCCTTAACGTTTCTTTGGATGCAAAAACATTTCAATAATACCAGGAATTGTCAGAATATCTGAGATATCTCAGGACCTTTGCATTCATGATTTCAAAAAATGTCTGACTCAATAGTCCTTTAGCTAGTCCACAAGCCATAGGGTCAAAAATATACAAACTTATTCATCATATGTTGCCATAAGCAAAATTTCTGAAAATCTGGAAAGCTTCAATATCAGTGTGGCTTGTCAAGTTTAGTATTTATAATGATTATTTACACCTTTTCCAGGAAGACAACATGATAGATAACCATTCAAAGTCATCATCATTAATCTTCTGCAAGAATAAACTAGACTCGGGAAGATATAGCCACATTAACTCATCTTATGAATTTCCCTGGCACTAGATAAACCTTTGCAATATCATCTTGCAAAAATATTCATAATAATAGGGTAAGGGGTCCAATGATTGCAGCTAAGATAAGTTTACACATGCATGAATGCCACCCGTTATAAAAAACAAACAAAAAAAAGTAATAGCTAGTAGAAATGTTGTTTTGAAGTTCACAAATCATGTTTTCTTCATTTCTCACAGCAAAAGCTATGGATTATGTGTTTGATAATCACAAATTAACTCCATTAACAACAGGATTGACAGGGAAGCGCTGTGGAGGGTGTTGCGTTTGTATGGAGTTGGAGGACAACTGTTGAAAGCAGTGCAGAGTTTCTATGTTGGCAGCCAAGCATGTGTCAGAGTGGGAAGCGAGGCAAGTGATCGGTTCACAGTGAAAGTGGGACTGAGATGAGGCTGCATGATGTCTCCCTGGCTGTTCAACCTATATATGGATGGAATGGTCAGGGAGGTGAACGCGAGTGTGCTGGGTCGTGACTTGGAACTGTTGGAAGCAAATGGGCGGAGTTGGCAGTTGAGCCAGTTGCTATTTGCTGATGATATGGCCCTGGTTGCAGATTCAGAGGAGAAGCTATGTAGGCTAGTGTCTGAGTTTGGTAATGTGTGTGAGAGGAGGAAGCTTCGAGTGAACGAGGGTAAGAGTAAAGTAATAAGATGCTTGAAGACTGTCAATGCAAGCAAAATAAGTGTCACCCTAAATGGAGAGCTGGTGGAGGAAGTTCAGTGTTTCAAGTATCTGGGCTCCCATGTTGAGATAACTGAACTAGTGGGAACTGAAGCGAAGGTGCGAGTGAAGGAGGGGTTTGAAGTATTGGGTGCACTGAAGAGTGTAATGAGCTGTAGAACGTTGGGGATGGAAGCAAAGAAAGGGCTGTATGAGGGTGTTTTTGTCCCAACTGTGCTCTATGGAGCTGGGACTTGAGGGGTGAGAGCAGAGGAGAGAAGAAGGTTGAATGTTTCTGAGATGAAATTTTTGAGGAGCATGACTGGAGTTACGCTGAGAGACTGGATCACCAATGCCATGGTTCAAATCCAAACATTAATGATGAAGAAGTTGGAGGACTGAGTGGATTCACATGTTCTGAGATGGTTCAGGCACATGACGAGGATGAATGAAGGGAGATTGGTGAAAAGGGTGATGAATGAGGAGGCGAGTGGTCGTAGGCCTAGAGGTAGACCAAAGTTTGGGGGGATGGATGGTGTGAAGCAGGCATTAGGCAGGAGAGACATGAATATGGAAGTTGCGAGAGAGTGTGCAATGAACAAGCGTTAGTGGAGAATGGTTGTGAATGGTTGATTTTGATGCTGCTCTGATGTGCTTTCCCGCCCTTGGCATCCAATTGTCGGGATGGTCGGGGGTGTGGGGAGCCCGGCTATCATGACGCAGCGGGGGTAAACCCAGTGAAAACTGTTGGGTCCTGCTACTGACAATGGATCCTTGGACTACACTTGTGACCCAGAGTGTATGTTGCGGAGTTACCGTCAGGACCCTTTTGCACAAAAGGGCTAAGTTGTGTGAGTGTGAGGTGTGCCTTGCCGTCAGCCACCCCCCTTTCTGGGGGATGCAGCCTAGTGTCTGTATCAAGGATAACTTCATTTGAAATGATTGTATATTCCCACTGATTTTTTTGCAGGATGATTGGTGAGCATCTCAAGTCATCTTTTACACTAACACAACTCATTAAAAAATTATGGGGAAGTGAAGGGGAGGGGGCATTAACATAGGGCCACTCTAAAAGGGTGGTCCAGAATTGACACATTTTTTCAAATCATTGCAAATAGACCCTTACCAACACAAGCATAACATAAGATAATGCATCTTATTAACAGTTGCCAAAAGGTTCATTTAGCTGTTATACTGTCAATGCAACACTGGGTTAACACTGCTACAACATAGGGCCAACCTGCGTCAACACAGGGCCAGTGGTGTGTCAACACAGGGCCAGTGGTGTGTCAACACCGGGCCAGTGGTGTATCAACATCGGACCATTCAGACCAGAAATGTTCAATGCAGATCAGAGTTAGGTACTCAAAATAGTGACTCATTAGGAGTTATGGAAAATTTAACGACCATGAAGCTGCATGTACTTTACAGCTCACTCTGCGGAGTTTTGAACAGACGCAATACCTCTTTCTGCGGAGTTGTTGAGCGGGGGCAAGAAGAGGTGTATAGGCACAGACCCTCTCACCTCCGCTGCCATCCAGATACTGACCTGTGCGCAGCAAGAGACCTCGAGAGTCAAGACTGCCAGTTCCCAAGCAAGTGACGTAGTTCAACAATACGCTGCTGCTTGGCAGTGCCGTGCTGCCTTCAAAACTGCCCGTTCCTAGCAGCAGCGTAGTTCAACAATACGCCGCTGCTTGGCAGCGGCATGCTGCGTAAATTGGGTCTTATATACTTCAAAATAACATATCAAATACCATGCTGGGATCATGAGGTGCAAGGGCAGCTGCCAAATATACATATGTTAGGCACTTTGGTAAAAAAAAATGTTGACAAATTTTCATTAATAAAAAGTTCTACACATCATTGGGTACATAATATGTTAATAATTAACATATGTGAAGCCATGATTTCATGTCTCGAACTGTTTGACATATGAGCAATTTTAGTGATGCTGTGATCATTGTTGCCTATCACAGTGGATCTTTCATATCTTGCAAGATTCATTTGCAATGTCTGTGAATATTTTCAGCTCATC
>SDVV010044298.1:0-10169 GCA_016164225.1 Gammarus roeselii
CCATCCCCACCATCCCCACCATCCCCACCATCCCCACCATCCCCACCATCCCCACCATCCCCACTATGCCCCACCATCCCCACCATCCTCGTTATCTTCACCATCCCTACCATCGTCACAATCCCCACCATCCCCGCTCTAAATCCAACAACGACATCACTGATCCTATTCATTAGCGTCACGCCGGCAATTCCTATCAAACATTTCCTCTCAAAGACATTTAACTTTAGCTCATGGCAATTTTTTTATTCGTATCGGTTTATTGGGCGCATGTGTTTTTAAATCATCATTGCTTCATAGCTAAGGTATTCCTCACATTTCTCAAAAAAATTGTCTGAATTTGGCGTATGTAAGAGCCGATCTAATAAGACAGTCAAAATGCACACTGTAAGGTAGAAATGAACATTTATTCCTAAGTGGTGGAGAGGAAATTAAACCATTAAGTAAGAGCGTTATTTCGAATGAGATTCAGTTATTGTAGATATTATACAACTCATTAGTAAAGAACGTACTCATTTTAATGAGGGTTCCGGTAATGTGACATCACAGTTACACATCTCATATCTCTTCTACTTCAGATGGCAATCACAGTATAAGCCTTTGATTTGAAAATGGAAATGATATCAGTCGTCTGTTTCTTTTCTCAACGCGGGGATCTTTCTTCCCAAGGACTATCTGTTCCCCGTCGATGTTTCTCGTAATACTACCAAGGGCCCTTCATGTCACTCCACCGTCTGTCATTCAAAGTCCCTGAGTTCATGGTAATTGGCAATTAGGTAGCATAACAAGACAGAACGATTGCTGATGGTCTGGCATTAAAACACGACAGTGTCTCTAATGAGGTCTGCTGAGGGACTATACAGAGCATCGCTTTGGCAACAGTTCGCTTCTTGCAAACGTTTTTTTCGTATAAAAATAATTAACGTCAACGTTTGAACAAATATTGATTTAGTATTTAGTGATGGGTTGTTCTAAGGCAACCAGGCCATGAAACACGTCACAAGGCAAGTTTTGCAAGTGCCACGCCCGTCGCTCGCATTTCTGCAGTCTTTATTTATTAAAATTACAGTATTGATGTGACTGCAACGTCTCTAATGGAATGGAATTCATAATTCCTATCATGCAAAATGCATTTACCAGATCCACCTTGCACTCGAAGCTATGAAAAGGCAACGACTTTCATGAAGGTCATGTTTAACTAACCTTTCTCAGCGCATAAAAAGTACTTCTACGACGTAATCTTGTTCATTGAACGCTGTATTTCTCATTTACTGCGCCTCAGACATAAATGCACGTCCGCCGAATGCGAACTAAGTGTTTTTCGAATGTAGTTTATAAAACAGTAAACAACGGACTGTTTTACCTGCAGCGCAATGCATTAGTTGATTAAAAAAATCTGAACACAAATGCCGACATCAAGAGATGAATGGTAGGTATTCTGTGATATACCAGATTTAAGGAAATTAAACGATCTGCCAAATTAAATAATTCAGTTTGAAGATGTCACGACGTAACGCAGGAACGCACACACACAACTACAGATCCACAATTTCTCTCTTCTTCGAGAAATGTTTTTTTTTGCATTCCAATACCAAATATGAAAGTTGTCTTTTGCAGCAAGTCTATTCCATCCGTGCATTTTTTTATATTTCAAATTGTATGTAACATTTCAGCATCCAATTCTTTTGTTTTTCAATGTGTTTCCGTATAAGCTCGATTTGCAATTCCACAGCATCTTACCATCGAATCTCAGAAGATCCTAACACGTTTACGAAAATGAAGTGACTTTAAATGCAAATGCTAACTGAAACTCCGCTGGAGATATTATATTTATAATATCCAGAGATAAATTTTTCCCCCTCAGACATTAACCGATAGGAATAAAAAAACTCAGGGCTGTAATTAGTGCCGAACATTGATAAGGCTAAAGTTGATCCACATTTTATTCCGATTCTACTTATAATAGAAAATTTAGGAACGTGTAAAACTTTCGTATTCCAAATGGTGTTCACGAAACATGGAATAATTTTAGCCTTATCAATGTTCGGAAAATTAATTACTGCCCAAAAACAAAGTTTTTTTCTTCAATGTTAATATCTGAGGAGGAAAAAATCATCTATGGTTTGATAAATATTATATCTCCAGTGGAGCTTCAGTTACCATTGGCCTTATAAATCACTGCATTTTCGTAAATATTTGTTCCTGCGTCATCCAATTCCCATCCCTAGGTAAGGATCTTCTTACACTCATAAGATGCCGTGGAATTGCAGAATCGAGCTTATACGGGAACAAACTGGAAAAAAAATTGAGTTGGATGCTGAAATGTTTAATTAGAAATGGTATTTGAAAAGATCCAAAGCAGGAATAGACTTAAATTGCTGCACAAACCAACATTCATATTTTGTATAGGAATGCAATAAACAAAACATGGTATCAGAGCGAAATCGTGGATCTGTACTTGTTCATGTGCGTACCTGCTATACGTAGTGACATCTCCACGCAGAATTATCTAATTTGACAGATTTTTAAGAACTTAAAATCTGGCACCTAAACTAAACAATCTGTTTGCTGACTTTCAGGCGAATAACTCATATACAGTTCAGAATTTATCATTTTGTGCGAACTTATATACAGTTTTAAATATCAGTTTTGAGAATCAGGAGTGCTTCGTACTGATGATGCAGCTGAGGTAAATCAGTCGGTCTCTGCTGCCGGCACTGATGGCTGAGATCATCGCTGACCATGAGTTAGTTAACGGGCTTCTAGTCGGACCCTGCCTTGCTAACGAGCTCAGATATGAGAGGTGTTTGAGAGTTTGTCTCGTGATGTAGCGATTTCTATTATTCATCCCCGATGAAGCAGAACTTCGGACTTGTTCATTAAACAGTCATTCCTGAGCAGCAGCCTTCAACAAGTTTCATGGTTGTAAGCAAAGATCATGTTCATAGACTCTGAAATTTGAGGCCTCTTTTCTGGTCAGTCTGATCTCTTTCGGATATGTGGCGTGTCTATTGTTTTAATCTTGATATTACAATATGATACCTTTATAAGTCAGTGAATGCAGTTAATGTAGAAATGAAGTCAGGATCAAACTCTATTAAGGCTAAACTCAAACAATTTTATACCGAAGTACCAAAGGGCCATTCATAGGTTGATAGTTAGTATTAATTGTTCATGTTTGTTCAATGAGTAGTGCACCTATGCTACTACTTAGCAGCTAAAGAGTTTGCGAATGTCATAAATCTGATTTTTTTAATATTTTGTATGACTCGATTCAATCAAGAAACTGAAACGAAACATGTGATTTTTTATTGTATCGTAAAAACACCTGTAGCTTAAATTTAAAATCGAGTTCTTATCTAAAATTAGTGTGTTCATTCTGACTTGTCATGTTGCACAATTTATTTCAAGCAAATGTTATGTCAACCACAAATAAATGATTTTATATTTTAACCCACAAACTTTAGTCACAAATCGATAATCGACGACGTGGTAACAAAATTACCACGATAATCGACAACGTGGTAACAATATTACCACAGTAATTTTTTTAGTGTCGACAACGTGGTACCAATATTTCCACCATCATCGACAACGCGGTAACAATATTACCACATTAATCGACAACGTGGTATCAATATTACCACGATAATCGACCACGTGTTAATATTGTGATCCAATGTAGTGATCCAACCAGGTCGAGAAGGTCACCAAGTGATGGTGACAATTCGCATCTCTGCATTCCATGCTCAAAATAAATAAATCCTCAATAAAACAATGACCTGATAAATTATAAAATAGTCGATATCTTGGCTTTAATTTAATCTGCGTCAAGCGCAATTTATTGATGCTTTTTTGTCCAACAATTACAGGTCAGCCTATTTCCTATCACATTCACATCACACAGAATATTATCGAAAAATAAACGTTTAATTGATCCATGTCTTCTGACCTTGACATCGAAATTGAATAGAAAAAAAACTCGATGGATGACTGCGAGAAAACCAATCAACATCGCATGGTTATGAGATGTTAAAAATATCCCAACAATGCAATACTATGTGAAAGAATTATTACTCCTAGTCCTACTTGATTCTGCTTAATACCATTTTCCCCATAATATAAGATTCTCATCATTTATTTTATTTTCAAGCTAACTTCATGAACAAAAGAACTGGGAGATTTCTATCACTGATCAAAGTTTTCTCATATATTACACATGATGTTATTGTGTTCATATTTGGAAAGAACTCGGAAGCTATAATAGAAATCTGTAATGCAAACAATGGCGCGTGATTAGCACACAATGGCGCGTGATTAGCACACAATGACGCGTGATTAGCACACAATGACGCGTGATTAGCACACAATAACGCTTGATTAACACACAATGGCGCACGATTAGCACACAATGACGCACGATTAACACACAATGACGCGTGATTAGCACACAATAACGCTTGATTAACACACAATGGCGCACGATTAGCACACAATGGCGCACGGTTATCACACAATAGCGAAAGATTGGCACACAATGGCGCACGATTAGCCCACAATGATGCATGATTAGCAAACAATGGTGCACGATCAGCACACAATGACGCACGACTAGCTAACGATGGCACACGATTAGCGCACAATGGTGCACGATTAGCACACAATGACGCACGGTTAGCCCACAATGGCACCCGATTCGCACGAAATGGTGCACAATTAGCACACAATGGCGCACGATTAGCAAACAATGGCACACGATTAGCACACAATGGTGCACGATTAGCACCCAATGGTGCACGATTAGCAAACTTTGACACTCGATTCGCACACAATGGTGCACGATTAGCACACAATGGCGCACGATTAGCAAGCAATGGGGCACGATTAGTACACAATGACGTACGATTAGCTTACAATGTGCACAATTAGTACACAATAGCGAGCGATTAGCGCACAGTGGCGCACGATTAGCACACAATAGCGAACGATTAGCCGAAAAGCACGAAGTGGCATAAAATAAGATCTCAAATGATTCCTCCAGAAGTCGACCATACCACCATCATTGAATTATAATCGCCGAAAACGAGATTCAGATCAATTTATCTAACATTCTCAGGCTATTGGACTAAGTTGCATGGCTTGACTGTAGTTACAAAAGCAAAAGGAAACAATCGAAGGCATGATACTGTCCTTTGCCTCCTACACGTTTACGCATCCTTCAGAGTCAGTGAAAGGCCGTAGAGGGTGACACAATAAGATTACTAAGTTAAGGAGTTCCCTTAATCAGTTTACACGGAAACTGATGTAACCGAGAGGATGAAGGAGTGATCGCGTCAAATCAGTTGATGTAACCGTGAGGATGAAGGAGTGATCGTGCCAAATCAGTTGATGTAACCGTGAGGATGAAGGACTGATCGCGTCAAATCAGTTGATGTAACCGTGAGGATGAAGGAGTGATCGCGTCAAATCAGTTGATGTAACCGTGAGGATGAAGGAGTGATCGCGTCAAATCAGTTGATGTAACCGTGAGGATGAAGGAGTGATCGCGTCAAATCAGTTGAGACAAAATTCTGAGCAGATGATGCGGAAACAAAATAATAATACAGATACCCACCGAACCAAAGGTACGGTATATGTTATATGGACTCATATGCTTTTTTCAGTTATATCTTTTGATTACGTACCTTTCCTTGTCAAGCCGTGCTGATGGTATGTTCCTCAATCAATCAAATGCGATTGATATTAATGGATGAGGAATCATCTCATTTTTTGGTCTTTTCACACTCGTCTGTTAGTTGGTATCTATTTTCAAACGGAATCAAATCTTTTTTGTACTTACAAACAGTTTGAATCAGTGTTATGGAGTAAGTCAGTGCGTCCTAAACTTCGAAGAATGTTGGATGAGAGGCAAAATGTTTTGAAGAGAGTGCATTACAATATTCTGGTTTGTGGCAAATTAACGACGATGCTCCAACTAATGGATCAATTCGGGAATGGTGGGCTGAGAATAGAGTAAATCCTGGGCTTGTGAAGTGCATTCAAGTGTATGTGAGAATAGACGCAGTCCACTAGCCGCTCAAAATGTTGTTTAGAGGCACTAATCCACCAGCATTTATCGTCGAGTTGCTCTTGTATCAATAATGTACTTATTGAGCTCTTCGACGTGCATTTCATTCTGATAAAAAACAGCATCGCCTCAAACAAGCTATGAATGACTGGATGACCGTGGGCTTATTGAAAAAAAAAATCACACTAACAGAAACGTCGATTCGAAAGTTATCATATCACGCATGAACATGAAGTAAACGTTACAAAAATGCTTTCACTGTACCGACTATTAATGCTGGGGAAGATCAGATCCAAAATCTGATTGAGACCACTTACGGAAATAGCAAAGAATACTGGAAAAGAATTAGTAACTATTTTTGTGGAAAAAGCGCAGAGTAATTCGGATTCAATCTCGAGGATGAGATCGTCACTGATTCACAGACTATTGCTCATGTCGTTCATAATTATATTATTAGAATACCTGGTACCCTTAAGTGAATCTATTATTAGCAGCATCATCATTACGAACATTCTTTGGAACAGCCCCCGAACTGCCAATCTGAAACCGTTCTGAACAGAACGGAATGAAGACAGACGTAAATGGGCTGGGACAAGATCCGAACCAACGTAATGAAAGCAATCTCTACGTTGATTGTGGCTCATCTCTACGATGATTGTGGCTCCCCTGATCCGACTAGCCAATAATCCACTGCAGAAGGATTTTTTTCCCAAAAAAGGCACTAACAGTGGCAAAAAATTTGTCCAATTCATAGAAAATGAAAGCATAACGGACATAAAAAGTTATCGACCAATATTATCCCAGCCCGTTATCAATAATGACATCGTTCAACTAAGAACTGTGAGTAAGTTGGAGGCCAGAGTAGATTAACATGTTCTGAGGTGATTCGGACACATGATGAGGCAGGATAATGGGTGAGTGGTGATAAATGAATAACAAATTACTCTTTTGTAAGGAGAGACAACCGCGTTGATGGCGTGACGCAGCACTGATGCGCTTCCCGTCCTTTGTGTCTCTTTGATACACTGAATGGAAAGTCCTGCAATTATGACGCATCAGGGGCAAACCCGTTGATACTGTCGAGCCCTACGGCTGGCATTGATTTCTGACCACTTTCCAGATCCAAAGTGTGTATTTTGGGTGCCTGGCCAAAATCTTGTGCCAAAAAAGAACTCAAATTTTTTACGTGTGTGAATAGTGCGTCTTGCCGTCAGCTACATATTTCTAGTGAGATGCGGCCTTGTATCTGTATTAGTAGCTGGATCTGAAACACGAAAAAAACACAACAACTAAGATATCTTAAAGTTAATGATGGCCAAGAAAGTTCACAGTAAACAGCACAATATAAGTTTTGAAGCTATGTGAAACTCGATAGTACTATCAATCACATTTGAAAATAGTCAGAATATAGTACCGCCTTGAATATTGTCACTATAAATGGAGAAGCATGAGCCTGGCCAGCACTGTAGCTGTCTGACTCATGGATGGATGGCAGTTCTGAATATAAAAGTTAGAACAGAACAGAACGTTGCATAGCATTCCCTTGTTCCTTGGAAACGTAGTGGGTGTTGTCACGATCATGAGGACCATGCACCAGCACCCATTCCAATAGTATGCGTTTTCTAACACAGGCCTTTGTTTTCGCCGACAAAGAACAGCGGCATCTCCAAATATTTGTCAATTGAATTCCACAGGTTTCTTGTGGCATTAGACCGTTTAATTTACGACACATGACGGACCAACTTTGAGCTGTTACGGTTCTTATGACCGCCATTTCCGGCGCAAAAAAAGGAGTCCGCGAACTAACTTTCCTCCTTCTCAAGTCGCCCGAGTAGCTGGAACTAAGGGACTATTTTTTCCCCTGAGATTTAATCTTGGCGACACAGATCAGGAAACAAGGGCTGCATCCTGACACATGATTTTGCGAAAACCAACGAAAACTCAGCAGTGCCGATTGTTCACCTCCAGTGCGGCAAGACCGATTAATGAACTTAAACGATGTTAATCTCAAATAAATGATACCGCACAATCGCAGCCAGTGCCACACGCTGATAGTAAGTGTCTACCAACACTCACAGCCAGTGCCGCACGCTGACAGTAAGTGTCTACCAACACTCACAGCCAGTGCCGCACGCTGACAGTAAGTGTCTACCAACACTCACAGCCAGTGCCGCACGCTGACAGTAAGTGTCTACCAACACTCACAGCCAGTGCCGCACGCTGACAGTAAGTGTCTACCAACACTCACAGTCAGTGCCGCACGGTGACAGTAAGTGTCTACCAACACTCACAGCCAGTGCCGTACGCTGACAGTAAGTGTCTACCAAAACTCACAGCCAGTGCCGTACGCTGACAGTAAGTGTCTACCAACATTCACAGCCAGAGCCGAACACACACAGCTGGTGCAAAGGACTCACATCCGATGCCGAACAACGAGTGCCAAAGGCACGCAACCTGTGGGGAACGATCCAAACTGGTGCCGAACGCTCGCCATATTTGACCAACGTTCATACCGCCGAATGGTCAAAAGCACTGACAAACGATTACAATTACAGTCGAAAGCTCCTAACAATCCCGGACGATGACAATCAGTGTCGGTATCTCACGAGCGGTGCTGAAACGCATGATGTTCAGTTTCATGAGGCTTGTACGCATTGCAAATTAAATTACAACACGATATGAGAAAATTACAAATCAGCGAGAATGCGGCCTGCTAAGAGTTTGGGCATGAAATTTGGAGGACACGATTACTCTATTACTCAAATACTGCGAGAACTATTTTACAACATTCAATAATTACTAACTTCCTTCGGCGTATCAATGGCTTCTATTACCGTGACAAAATATGAATTGGTTGTGTGGATAGAAAATACCAGTCTAAATAACATTCAAATAAATTAATGACCTAAACAAAATCAATATGCTCTATTATTCTTCTCTCTGCAATTCCTTTCCTTCTTATTCGGCACTCGCTTCAATTCCTGCTCCAAATCCAACCATTCTTTCGGTATAGATTTTTTGTCAGTCCGCTATCACCAATATTTTTTGAGTCAACATAACAAGGAATTTCGCGGGAACGTGATCTCCTACTACGGCTTCTCACAGCGGGCGGATGCCTGGGAAGGTCTGGGCATGTGGATAATTTATGAGTTGCTTAGGGGATTTTGGTGTCCAGATGATGGTTGGTGCTCAAGATGATCAGGTGGTGGGACGTCAATATTTTGACGCTGGAAGGAGGATAGAAGAGTAAATGGGACCGAGAATCATTTTAGACGGGAAAATTTAGGTGCTATTGAACAAAGATGGTAACTGCCTTAGATGTCCAAAATACTTATATTGGAAGTAATTTTATTTATGGTCGAATAATGAATGTTTTGACCTATTTAGAAACTTGTTGCGATTTTTGTATTTTGATTATAATCCATTGATATATTTCTGCCGATCACAGGAATATTTTCATGAATCACGTGAGGCTTATCGTGTTGGTAGTCTAGGACACGTTTGTTTTGCATATTTATAGTAAAATGTCGTGTGTAAGTATTATACTCTAAAACCCAAATAAAGACTATTATTAATTATGGAGTTTATAAATCAATATTTATGCATAATTACATTTATTTATTTGCAAACTTACCTAAATTTGTTTTTAAAAATAGCAAAAAAACATTGGAACAATTTTTGTTGTCCGTTATTTATGTTAAAAAAGTATTATTACAGAAAGAAATCCGTTGCTTTGAAGTTATGATCGAAACATCTTTGCGATGCGATTGTATGCATATGCATGCAAACGTTTCAACCTGTATGTTTGTACTTACGTACGTTAATATTCAAATGCCTTTTTTTGAAGATTATTTCCTAACCAGAAAACTGGCCACCCTAAACAATGTACGCGAACAGAAACAGAAATAAGTGATCCGGACGATAGGGTGATGACTGACTCTCATCAGGCGGGAATCGTGGTAGGATGTCCCACCTAATATTCTATTGAACAATTGTAATTTTAGAATCAGATTGTCGTTCAATAACGTATAAGTTTTTTTTTAGCATCAAACAGCTTCCTTACAAACATCTTCGAAGCTCAAATGCTCTGATAAAAGGCATC
>SDVV010044299.1:0-10169 GCA_016164225.1 Gammarus roeselii
GGTGGTGTGGTGGTGTGGTGGTGTGGTGGTGTGGTGGTGTGGTGGTGTGGTGGTGTGGTGGTGTGGTGGTGTGGTGGTGTGGTGGTGTGGTGGTGTTGTGGTGTGGTGGTGTGGTGGTGTGGTGGTGTGGTGGTGTGGTGGTGTGGTGGTGTGGTGGTGTGGTGGTGTGGTTGTGGTGTGGTTGTGGTGTGGGGGTGTGGTTGTGTGGTTGTGCGGTGGTGTGGTGGTGTGGTGGTGTGGTGGTGTGGTGGTGTGGTGGTGTGGTGGTGTGGTGGTGTGGTGGTGTGGTGATCTGGCAGTGTGTTATTGCAAAGGTGAATCTGCGAAGATTTTATTTTATTTGAAGTTTCTCTCCAGCCTTCGGTTCATCGCGAACCTGTTGATGTTCTGAAGCAGGTCTACATATATATATTTTTTTAAATATTATACATAAGCCTAGACCCCGTATTGACCACTGTGTTACGATATATTTGACATCACCTTACGGATGGAGCCTTCATTAAATACTACGACCTGTTGTTTGTCTGTGAGATAGCCATTTGTTCATTTATTTGGCTCGCCTCGACTGTTGACAAGGCAAATCTTACGAAGAGCTTTGGTTAGGAATTTTATGAAAGTACATCAAACCATATGACATCGATTGGTAAGCTCCGTGTCATTATTTCCAATAATGCGACGGTGTGGCATTGGTGGTGGTGGCGGCGAGGCCCACTACGCAACTGTTGCTTCAGTTCTAGCTGTCGTAGCTACTTCTCAGCTCATGAATACTTGCAGTAGTTTCCATTAAAACTACTGCTCTACTGCCATTGCTATTCGAAGTGGAACTCTACCTAACGCAAGAAGTGTGATCAAGTCTCAATGCATTACAACATTAGTTATTGACGTTCTTCTTTGTGAGTTCACTGCCTGCATTTAGAACCCAACTGCTTAAATGGCGACACAGCACAGGTCGTCGCCTTGTTCTGCACGCCTCGCAGAAGCGCAGGGCGCATTTCATCACTACGCTGAGATGATGCAAGGTTCAGCAGAAGGGCTGATCGGTATTGCTCAACGCACGAAAGAGAACAGTGGAGAAAATGATCGTAAATTAAGCAAGTTACATGGAACCCTTTCCAAATGGGGATGTTTCTCCTATTAAAACGCAACACCTTTCGGATATCGATAGTATTGCCACATCCACAGTTTTTCCAACAATTTACTTTCAGAATGGCGTATTATAATTTCCATAGTTGGTGTTTATTGTAAAGCATTTTGACAAAAGGAATATAAAGTAATGGAATCTGAGAAAAAAATGTATTGTTTATAGTTTGCCTGAATTATTTTTTTCATATGCAAAGTTTTCTTCTCTATCTTCGCTACTTGAATCTCTATCTTTGCTATATGTAACTCGATCTTTGCTACAAGTATCTTTATCGTCGCTACAAGTATCTTTGTCCCTGCTACCTGCATCTCGATCTTCGCTACATGTATTTCTATCTTCGCTACATATCAAACTATCTTCGCTACATGTATCTCTATTTTCGTAACATGTATCTCTATTTCCGCTACAAGTATCTCGATCTTCGTAACATGTATTTCTATCTTCGCTACATGTCTAACTAACTTCGCTACATGTATAACTATCTTCGCTACAAGTATCTGTATCTTCGTTACATGTATCTCTATCTTAGCTATATGCTTCTCTATCTTCGCTACATGTATCTCTATCTTAGCTATATGCCTCTCTATCTCCGCTACATGTAGCTCTATCTGCACTATATGTATCTCTATCATCGCTACATGTATCTATACCTTCGCTACATGTATTTCTATGGGGCAAGAAACACTTTGAGCTTTGAGCCAGCCTCGAAAGGTGCACGTTGCAATACTGGCAGCAGGATTAGAAGGGTGCGAAGCTGCTGGGTTATTACAGTGATGTAAGTACATCATTCGTCGCTTCCCAAGTAATAGCAACACATTATCCTAGGAAGGACACTCAAACCAACCTGCTGATGCAAGCGAGGCCTTTCAACTGCAACACCTGAGAAAGCTTCATTCAAAGGAGCCAACAGCACAGTGACCAGGTCAACGCCATTTAGAGCACCAGGATTCAACGAAGACTATTCAAATTGGAGTGCACTGGCGCGAGCTTGATACTTGGGTGGACTAATGTTATACGTACGAACATTGAGTGAAATTATCGTTATTTGGGTAGATCAATGTTATACGTACGGACACTGAGTGGAATTGTCGTTCTGTTGTCATTTGACAAACTTAGTCCGTTGTCAATGCATTGAGAAATATCAATGATACTATCAGTCAGATTATGAAAAAAATGTATGACATACATTGTATTATTAATGTGTGTAGGAGGTTGTTCAAAGAGTAGCCCATGGAGGTTGTCCGAAGATTAGCCCATGGAGGTTGTTCAAAGAGTAGCCCATGGAGGTTGTTCGAAGAGTAGCCCATGGAGGTTGTTCAAAGAGTAGCCCATGGAGGTTGTTCAAAGAGTTGCCCATGGAGGTGTTCGAAGAGTAGCCCTTGGAGGTTGTTCAAAGAGTAGCCCATGGAGGTTGTTCGAGGAGTAGCCTATAAAGGTTGTTCGAAAAGTAGCCGATGAAGGTTGTTCGAAGAATTGCCCTTGTAGGTCGTTCGAAGAGTAGCCCATGGAGGTTGTTCGAAGAGTAGCTCTTGTGGGTTGTTCGAAGAGTAGCCCATGGAGGTGTTCGAAGCGTAGCCTTTGGAGGTTGTTCAAAGAGTAGCCCATGGAGGTTGTTCGAAGAGTAGCCCTTGTAGGTTGTTCGAAGAGTAGTCTATGGAGGTGTTCGAAGCGTAGCCTTTGGAGGTTGTTCAAAGAGTAGCTCATGGAGGTGTTCGAAGCGTAGCCCTTGGAGGTTGTTCAAAGAGTAGCCCATGACGGTGTTCAAAGCCTAGGCCTTGGAGGTTGTTCAAAGAGTAGCCCATGGCGGTGTTCGAAGCGTAGCCCTTGGAGGTTGTTCAAAGAGTAACCCATGGAGGTGTTCGAAGAGTAGCCTTTGGAGGTTGTTCAAAGAGTAGCCCATGCAAGTGTTCGAAGAGTAGCCCATGGAGGTTGTTCAAAGAATAGCCCATGGAGGTTGTTCGAAGAGTAGCCCACGGAGGTTGTTCGAAGAGTAGCCAATGGAGGTTGTTCAAAGAGTAGCTATTGGAGGTTGTTCAAAGAGTTGCACTTGAAGGTTTTTCAAAGAGTAGCCCATGGAGGTGCTCGAAGCGTAGCCCTTGGAGGTTGTTCAAAGAGTAGCTCATGGAGGTTATTCGAAGCGTAGCCCTTGGAGGTTGTTCAAAGAGTAGTCCATGGAGTTTGTTCGAAGCGTAGCCCTGTGAGGTTGTTCAAAGAGTAGTCCATGGAGGTGTCCGAAGAGTTGACCTTTGAGGTTGTTCGAAGAGTAGCCCATGGCGGTTTTTCGAATAGTAGCACATTGCGGTTGTTCGAGGAGTAGCCCATGGCAGTAGTTCGAACAGTAACCCATGGCGGTTGTTCGAAGAGTAGTTATTGTAGGTTGTTCGAAGAGTAGCCCATGGCGGTTGTTCGAAGAGTAGCCCATGGAGGTGAGACAGACTCAAAATTCCACTTTCTTTTGTTGTTTTACTCCAATGCAAGATATAAACACCTCCGCCGCTATTGGTACTTCCAAGAGAATCGTATTTACTGATTAATACTCGTATTCTGAAGAGTACGAGTCGTGAAGGCATTATGTTTAGGTGAAAGGCATTTCCAATCTTTTATGAACTCTCTGCCGCATTTATTCTTCACTCTATTCCACCGACTGCTTTACAATGCGTGTCAATTATTAAATGACTGGTGCAATCTGCAGGGTTGACAGTTGATGCATTGAGTTATGTCTGTCTTGAGTAGGTGAACATGAGGACTTGGCACCATAAGGGGAGGAGAGGCTGGGAGGCAGGGTTAACAAGTGTACCTGAGAACTCGGCACCATGAGGGGAGGAGGGGCAGGGAGGCCTGGTTACCATGTGGACCTGTGGACTCTGCACCATAAGGGGAGGGTTAACAGGTGGGCCAGAGGACTCGGCACCATAAGGAGGGGAGAGGCAGGGTTAATATACGGACCTGATGACCTGGCACCATAAGGGGAGGAAAGGCAGGGCAGCAGGGTTAATAGGTAGACCTGAGGACTCGGCACCATTAAGAGGGGAGAGGCAGGGTTAATAGGTGGACCTGAGGACTCGGCACCATGAGGAGGGGAGAGGCAGGGTTAATAGGTGGACCTGAGGACTCGGCGCCATAAGGAGGGGAGAGGCAGGGTTAATAGGTGACCTGAGGACTCGGCACCATAAGGAGGGAGAGGCAGGGTTAATAGGTGAAATAGGTGACCTGAGGACTCGACACCATAAGGAGGAGGCAGGGTTAATATGTGTACCTGAGGACTCGGCACCATAAGGAGGGAGAGGCAGGGTTAATAGGTGACCTGAGGACTCGGCACCATAAGGAGGGAGAGGCAGGGTTAATAGGTGGACCTGAGGACTCGGCACCACAAGGAGAGAGAGGCAGGGTTAATAGGTGACCTGAGGACTCGGCACCATAAGGAGGGAGAGGCAGGGTTAATAGGTGACCTGAGGACTCGGCACCATAAGGAGGAGGCAGGGTTAATATGTGTACCTGAGGACTCGGCACCATAAGGAGGGAGAGGCAGGGTTAATAGATGACCTGAGGACTCGGCACCATCAGGAGGGGAGAGGCAGGGTTAATAGCGTCTATAGAATTTATTCTTACCGGACGTCAAAAAGTACTTAACTGAATCATTGCAAACTGTCATCTGAGTTCCTGATGGACGTTAAAAAATACTAAACTGAGTCATTGCAAACTGTCAACTGAGTTCCTACTCCTTTGTAACATATAAAAAATGTTTGAAACTATGCTAAAAAATCCAAGAAGTACAACTAACTGCAGCCTGCTAGTCTCGGCATGGCGACCCTGCCAACACGAAGTACAAAGAAGTGTATCAGGTACCTGGAGCCTTGCATCTAATATGTCATTATGGCTCACCGCTCTACGACAGGCTCACAACAGAGCCCTATTGCTTGTGAAGCTAATCAAGTGCTGGAAATATGGGATATGGAGAAGGGAGATTTGATGCCAAAACTTGGGTTCTGAGCGATAAAGAGTAGTGACTAGTATTTATTGTGCTCTGAGTGATAGAGGGTAGTGACTAGTATTTATTGTGCTCTGAGTGATAGAGGGTAGTGACTAGTATTTATTGTGCTCTGAGTGATAGAGGGTAGTGACTAGTATTTATTGTGCTCTGAGTGATAGAGGGTAGTGACTAGTATTTATTGTGCTCCGAGTGATAGAGGGTAGTGACTAGTATTTATTGTGCTCTGAGTGATAGAGGGTAGTGGCTTGTATTCATTGTGCTCTGAGTGATAAAGGGTAGTGGCTTGTATTCATTATGCTCTGAGTGATAGAGGGTAGGTACTAGTATTCATCATTCGTTGGTTGTCTGTAGACATATCACAAGACATGTTGGGATAGAAGTATTGGGGACTACGCTTGGTTAATATTTTATCATCCTAGCAAAGGCTTTGTAAGTGAGCTCTTTGGGATGTGTGTTAGGGCTTTTGGAACTGCTAGCTTCGAACAACTGCTGGCATCGTTCAGGCAACTGCTGGCTTTTTCAATCACCTGCTGGCTACGTTTTTGCACCTGATGGCTTCATTCATGCATCTGTTGGTTTCGTCCAGGCACATGCTGGCTTTGTTTAGACATCTACTGGTTTCGTTCCTGCACCTGCTGACGTCGGTTTTGCGCCTGCTGGCTTCGTTCAGGCACCTGCTGGCCATGTAGAGTCGTCACTGGTGGCCGAACACGTACGGTGTATAGATGTATGACGAGTTGGGGAATAATCTGTACCAAAATAAAGATCATATTTCTGATGTCAGAACAATCTGTACGGCAACACTAATCAATCTTCCTAATCTGTACGGCAACACTAATGTAGCCAAATCTGAACGGCAATCTGTACGGCAACACTAATGTAGCCAAATCTTCCGAAACTGTACGGCAAAACTAATGTAGCCAAATCTGAATGGCAATCTGTACGGCAACACTAATGTAGCCAAATCTTCCCGAATCTGTACGGCAATCTGTACGGCAACACTAATGTAGCCAAATCTGTACGGCAGTCTGTACGGCAATCTGTACGGCAACACTAATGTAGCCAAATCTTCCCGAATCTGTACGGCAATCTGTACGGCAACACTAATGTAGCCAAATCTGTACGGCAGTCTGTACGGCAATCTGTACGGCAACACTAATGTAGCCAAATCTTCCCGAATCTGTACGGCAATCTGTACGGCAACACTAATGTAGCCAAATCTGTACGGCAGTCTGTACGGCAATCTGTACGGCAACACTAATGTAGCCAAATCTTCCCGAATCTGTACGGCAATCTGTACGGCAACACTAATGTAGCCAAATCTGTACGGCAGTCTGTACGGCAATCTGTACGGCAACACTAATGTAGCCAAATCTTCCCAAATCTGTACGGTAATCTGTACGGCAACACTAATGCAGCCAAATCTTCCCGCAATCTGTACGGCAATCTGTACGGTAATCTGTACGGCAACACTAATGTAGCCAAATCTTCCCGCAATCTGTACGGCAATCTGTACGGCAATCTGTACGGCAACACTAATGTAGCCAAATCTTCCCGCAATCTATACGGCAATCTGTACGGCAATCTGTACGGCAACAATAATTTAACACTAATGTAAAACCTTGAATCCCAATAGTTTTGATGACAATAACGCTTGTATAAAAACGATATAAAGCCATCAGTTATAATAGGATCAGTTAAACATTTGCGACGTAATTACCTCGTTGGTCTCACCGCTCACCGACAGAAGGAGGTTGCATGTTTAGACCAAACAACTCCTTAAGGCACACGGGCCCGACAGCATCGCCTCAACTTGAGCCCCGGCGCTGTCGGAGACCTTAATCATGCCTCATCTCGGGATCCACCAAATACGACCAGGTCATCTGTTTGACCCCGTAGGACGTCTTGCAACTCATCCAGCTGGAGGCAGCTTGCTGGGCTCCAGAATCACTTTGCCTGATTGCTTGGTGTCTGACGCAAGATCTTTTGGATCTTTGTGCAACAGACTATATACTATACTGAGGATGGACCAAAAGATGCCAGCTTTCACAGTGCGTTGGACGAATCACATGGATTTGGATAGTCAGTACGTCTTCCACTTAACCTGATTGTTCAGCATTAACCAGATGGCTCAAAGCCTAGGTTGAGAAGTCGTCGGTAAGCTCGGCTTGGTTCTTCGGCTCACTAAAATATGGCCCTACCCCGTAGTTCATGCACAGGCCGAGGCTTACTACCTTCGAGGACACGGGTATGAGCTGAAGCCAGCTTTGCGAGTCTCAACGCAATTTTACTGATTTGCGGAATCTTGGCGATCATGGTGTGGAAAGAGCTTCGTTCCGAATGCCCTCCAGTCCTGCTTGAGGCTCTGAAGTTCCCCATATGAGATGATAATTTATGAATTCTATCCAAGGTTGAATGTAGGAGAGGCTTCATTGATCTACCTTGGGTTAGTCTGAAAACATAAGAAATAACGAATATTTTTCATTATTTTATTATAAATTGCTGAACCTTCTCGTTTGAATTGTAGCTCAGATACGTTTTGAAATAATAATTGGTCCAAGTTGATCTTTTGACACTCTGAATTTCTAACCCGTGAAATAATACGTTGCGAGAAAGAAACGTCTACTTTTTTCGAAATACTACATCCAAAAAATTATTTGTAACACAAAACAAATCGAAACATTCAATTACATCAGTGTTGATAACAGTGCGGGAAGGGGACAGAGTGCGATAAGTGCGTATCCTGCAATCACATGAGACATAAATGTTGCTACGTCCACTTATAGGATACCCTAGTGTCTTCGTGTTAACTCCCAAGATACCACAGCACTCCTTCGTCCACTGCCAGGATGCCGTAGTGTCTTCGTGTTAACTCCCAAGACACCACAGCACTCCTTCGTCCATTGCCAGGATGCCGTAGTGTTCCTGCAGCCACCCCTCACCGCTAACCGCCAGTCCTACAACGCTACATCCCACGTGGCCCTCCTACCCCGCGGCGAAAAGGAAAGGAAGGATCTTCCCTATCGGTTGACCCTGGCTCGCAGACTGCGAGGGATGTTTGGCAACACTTGCACTGCGTCGCGCCAACCGCCGGTGGGCTGAAAATGCAAAATTATGGTTAATCTTTACTCGCGACAATTCTCTGCCCAAGTTTACTTCGGTTAAGTCGGACTATTAGTTGATGATACTAAGTGCAACGTTGACGGTCTCCCAAGACTCCTTCAATGTGGTGGATGAGGTCAAGTCTTGAAGGACGGTATGGTCGACAAAAAAAAAGGTTAAGGGTATCCTGAATGCTGAAAATGACGGAGAAAATGTTTGCTATTTAAAAAAAAAGATATTGTATTAGCATGGAAGAGAAGACTATTTTTGGTTCACTGCAATCTGCAAAATGTTTCTCGTAGACGTGTGGAGTCTGAAGGACCTTGATTGTGCAAAGCCTTCTTGTTGTAAGGATTATATGGTGAAAGGCAATATGTAGCATCCATAGAGTAAAAAAAATCTTATTGCTTGCAAGCAAGATAACAAGTGAGGACTACACGAAAGAGGTAGAATTTCTTCAGTGAAATCTTCTATAGTTTGCATAGCTAGCGGGTCCGATTTCTGGTTCAGGACAAAGGTCATTTTTCCACTTACGAAATCACATCATATTTTTTGTAAGCCTCATCGCAGCATGCGAGTATACCCTTCAATAACTGTTGAAATGAGAAAACGAGCAGCAGGATAACATATAAATTATAAATACCCATAAAACTATAAACTTCTCCCATCATTCAAATTATACCTGGAATAGACTCTTGGTAATCCTCTCTTACGCATTGCAATACTTGCGTGCATAAAATGGGCACATCCAAATAGACTGAATGCAAGAGCAATATTAATATTTGAATTCTCCTGTTTGCTCAATGCATTCTTCCGTGCCGATGGTTCAACAAATGCGAGAAATTTTTGCAGGAGCATCGCTAGTTCACTTAACGATTTTTTTATCTCATTGCGTGAACACGGAACATCAACTGTTATTTGTTTCCTGGACTGGCGTATACAAATTCAGCTCAGCATGGCTTGCTGCGAATGAATAATCCAATCAGTCTGATCACAAGAATCGAGGGCTTTTGAGCGAATAAAGCTTCATTTATTCACGAGCATCCTTGCGCAGGTGAGGGCTCGGTCCCAAATGAGCATGCAAACATATTGAAGGAATATTATTCTTCAGTATTATCTGCTTTGTTAATTAATTTGACTCCGTGTCTGTCATGGAAAAAAAAATGTAATACACAGAATATTATTACATTGGAATAACATAAAAAAGTATGTTAACACAATCCCACCAATTCCAATGTAAATGATGCATTCAAGAATCAAAATATCAAATTATTATCCGTAAATGAATCATCACGATAAATCGAAATAAATGATTTTAAACAAGATCTTCATCCACGAACAAAACAGATGACAAGATGAATCCTATCAGATATGTGTTAGGTCTTAGGGACGTATCACGGCGTACGGATCATGAAATGCAAGGTAAACTATAAGAGGATTTGAAACATGCTTCTTATCCGCACACAAATCGGAGGAGACATTTCAACGGCGTAGGGCACATGTTTCCAGCCGATCCAGTCCAGGAAGCGTGAATGAGTTATCAAACAATTAGCCCTAAGAGGACGCGTCTTTAGAGCCCTCAACAGCCGAGGGGAGTACACCCTAGGGTGAGAGGATGACTGGGTCTGAGGGGGTGTATACACTAGGGCGAGGGAACGACTGGGTCAGAGGGGTGTACACACTAGGGTGAGGGGACGACCGGCTCAGAGGGGTGTAAACACTAGGGTTAGGGGACGACTGGGTCAGAGAAGTGTGCACACTAGGGTGAGGGGACGACTGGGTCAGAGGGGTGTACATACTAGGGTGAGGGGACGACTGGGTCAGAGGGGTGTACACACTAGGGTGAGGGGACGACTGGGTCAGAGGGGTGCACACACTAGGGTGAGGGGACGACTGGGTCAGAGGGGTGTACACACTAGGGTGAGGGGACGACTG
>SDVV010044300.1:0-10169 GCA_016164225.1 Gammarus roeselii
ACTCGATCTGATTTAAAATTTCTCCCAGATGAATCATATGTTCCTCAAAGGTGCTCGAAAAAATTACAATGTCGTCAACATAACAGTACAAAAATTTGCCCAGGTATTTACTGAAGGCAAGATTGCACACTCTTTGGTACACACTGGGCGAATTAATCATGCCGAACGGAGTTCTTAGGAATCGATACGCGCCAGTATTAGTTCGAAAGGCAGTTATGTCGAGTTCTACCTGCCAGAAACTAGACTTCATGTCAAGGGTGGTGAAGATCATGGCACCTGACAACGACTCTAAAGTCTCATCAATCCTTGGGATGGGGAATACATCCCGTTTAATTAATACGTTCACCTGACAATAATCGGTTACGAAGCGTAAATCACCATCTCTCTTTTTAATTAGCAGAACTGGGCTACTCCACGGTGACACACAGGGTTCGATAACCCCTTGACTGAGCATCTTTTTGACGTGCGTTTCGATCGTTTGTCTTGTGGAGTGAGAAATGCGGTACTGAGGAGTGCAAATAGGTGTGTGCTGTTGCACGTCAATGTGAGCTTTGAAATTTTTGACGTGCCCTAATTCATCTCCCACGGCAATTGCATCTCTGTGACTGTTAATTAAATTAGCAACGGAGGCTCGCTGTGTCAAAGGCAAATGTTTCAAATCTACGTTATCCAAAACCTCATCGAAAATGGGGCCATTCCGTTTGTTTTTACTGTCAATCAGTTCTGAGTTTTTGCAGTGGATGCCGACCTTGTCAATTTTAGCGGAATTTATTTTTGAGTTACCATCAGAGTCAATTTCCACGAGTCTAATCGTTTCACTGTTATTTTCTTCGAGAGCCAGTTCTATCGTTACTACAATGGTATTGAGAGCAACTTTAACATTCTTCTCACTACAATTAATAAAAGTAGTCGGTACTTGACCTTCTTCAACAATCGCAAGACATCGAGGGATCATCAAATCATGAAAGTTTTTGCTCTCGGAGACAACAACTGTTTTTCCGTTCAAATGCAGGGGTACCTTGACACGAACGAATACTGCAACGCCAACTTCGACATTCAAATCATTAGGAGCCTTGCCGACACTGAAAGATTTTTCAACTTTTGATGCTTGCACTATGCTTACTGTTGGAGGATCGTAATTGGTACCGACAAAAGGATAACTAATTCCGTAAATTGAAGCGCAACCTGAACGGCTTGAAAATAACTTTATTTGCGCCGACGTTTTCTGCAAGAAATCTTTACCTAGCAGTAATGCACCTGTGAATTCGACATTTTGACAAACGATTACTGCATGTTTAATTTTATTGCTGGGAAAACGGAAATTAAGATCAATTACTCCTTCAGTTTCTAACTATTTGCCATTAACTGCACGCAGAGTCTTTGCACAAGGTCGCATGGTTACTCCAGTTTCGATCAATTTGCGAGCGATACTGGACTTGATGAGTGTCACGCTAGAACCACTGTCAACAAAACACGTCATCGTCAGGCCATCAACGGGTAACGCAATTAAGGGGACAAGATTTCGAGAGGTCGCTCCAAGTTTTTTTAATTCAACGGGCAACTCAAGTAGTTATTGCTATGAACTTCAAAGCAGGTACAGTCACGACGGGATGGCGGCACGGTATACGGTAGAGGTCGTCCTATCGGTCTTTGGTACCGAGTGCGCGAAACAAAGTTTGACCCAGTGTAATGCATGTATATTGGCCGGGCGAACGGTTGTTTGCTGCTCATAGGACGTTCCTGAAATTTTTCGTCCATGCTCTAATTGAGCGTCTCGCTTCCGATTCGCCTCATTTTTGTCACGAAATTGTCCACTGTGTCTGGTTCGAAGTCCGATGGAATATTTTTTAACAGCTGAGATCTTATGTTTGAAAACAGAATCCCTAAGAAAATGCTTTGAGCTTTTGGGTCACTGATTTTCCAATCATCACCGTGCAAATCCTGCCAGCTGGTAAGTAAACGAGTGTTGAAGTTAGATACACATTCGTCAGGTTTTTGTTTCATTGCCAGTATTTTTCCCATAGCGACATGACGGCGCATAGTAGTGCCGTATTGCTTTCTGAGCCACTCACTCAAGTGAGCAATAGTTTCCAACTCGCTCTGGTACAGAATATACTTGTCCCACACTGGCCCCTTTAGGCTATATTTCATGTATTTAAGTTGAAGAGCTTCATCATCAGTTTCTAACGAGACACGAAACATGAAGTGTTTTAAAAAATGTACTACGTCTCCAGTCCCGTCATAAAAGGGTAACGTGTCATGATGGCCTAGACAGGGACTGTTTGCCATTTTGGTCTTTATTTATAATTAAACTCGGCAGTTGTGAATTTGAACTCGTTAAAGTAATTTTCGTTTAAAGAGAAATCTCGACACCAAATGGAAGACACAATTCCTCCTCTATTTTTTTTCAACACTTAGCTATAAAATATAATTTTCACACACCATACAGGTAATATAACAATACACAAAATGTAACAATGCACGAAATTGTAAAAAAAATCTACCAAACCATTAATTAATACATCATATTCACTGACAATTTAAATACTTTAATTAATCTACAGGCAGCTGGCGCGAGTTTGCACTGGTTTTAGTCACTCTACTCTACGTTATGAGGCGAGGGATCGGGGATGATACTAATAGTTTACTAAACGAGACTATTATTTCTAAGTATCGGTCACGAGTATCATCTCACTGCGCTGCCACCAAATGTTCCACTTGTTGTACAGACACAAATGGCATACACTTACAAAGGCTCTCGTCTACGTAACCTAACCCGGGACAGACGTTATCCGAACAAACACAAGAAATGCTGACGTCTCCACTTGATTGACAGGAACGAATGACCTACACTTACAACGGTTCTCGTGCGAGTAGAAGAAATACACAAAACGTACAGATTTAAAACTAGGTATCAATGTAGATATCAACACGACGGAATTATTTAGTACAACGAAACCATGCTACGCTTACAGTAATATGTTTGGAATCCTACAAAGGGCCCGAAGTCGCTGAGAGCAGCGACTATACATAAATATATATATAAACCGATATGTAAGGTGTATAACATGAGCATATCCCGCGCAATAACAGGCGAACAGCTGTCAACCACCCCAAGTACTGGGAAGGCGAATTACAGCGTCTTCAGTCAAGAAAGAAAGCGAAGCACGCGATAAAATAGGAATTTCCAAATGACGACGTAGCAAAAAATGAGTACAACATCAGCAGAAGAGATCTAAAGAGGGTTCAGAAATGTAGGAAGAAGCATTATGAAAATGTAATTGGCGCTAATGCCACAACTAACCCGAAACTATTTTTTTAGTTATTTTTCGAGCAAGAAAATTTCAAAATCTGTAATTGGTCCTCTGAAGAATGATGTTGGTGAGCTCGAAATGAATATTTTTGTTCTGTATTTACGTTAGAGAATCAAGATATTCCTAATCCTGAGGATATCATAGCGGAAAGACGAATTGAAGCCCGCCGTAGAGTGAACTATTCACCCGCCGAAATTATTAATTATATAGATGAATTGAAAATCGCAAAATCTCCCGGTTCAGAACAAGTTCATCCCAGAATTCTAAAAGAGACTAGAAACGAAATCGCCGATCATTTATCAAATATTTTCACCCAATCCCTCGCAAATGGCACCTGCTCCTCTAAATGGAAGAGGTCAATGTTACCCCACTTTTGGAAAAAAGGGGACAAAAAGTGTCCTGGCAATTACCGTTCAATTAGTCTCACCCAAGACATTGACAAATTGATGGGCAGTTTGAATACGGATAAAATTTCAGAATTCTCAGAATCAAACAAACTGATTGACGACTCTCAACATATCTTTAGACACAACCATTCCTGTCCTACGATCCTGCTACTTTTTTTCATGAACATAACTAAAATCCCCTACACAAAATCTCCAATCGATATCATTTACCTCGATTTTCAGAAGGTCTTTGATAAAATCCCCCACAAGTGCCTTGTTAGTTAATTGCACAGTATCGGTATTCGAGGCGAGCTTAAAAAATGGATAAAATGTTGGCTTACGGACAGACGGCAGCGAGTTGTACTTAACGGAGCTTCCTCCCCTAGAGTAATGTCACAAGCGACGTGCCTCAAGGATCTGTCTTAGGTCCAGTTCTCTTTATAATATCCACTAACGATCTCGATTGCAACGTACTCTCAAACATTAGCAAGTTTCCAGACGATACTATGATAGAAGGAATAGTGCAAATTGACTTGAGTGTCAGCAGATTCAACTAGACTTGAACAAAATTGTTGATTGATCAGAAACGTGGCAAATTAAATTTAATGTAGGCAAATGTGAAGCTGTGCACATAGGTCCTTACAACCTCAAACATGCTTATTCAGTGTTTGGAAACAAACTCATTTCTGTCACGGAAGAGAGAGATTTAGGTGTCATCATTAGTTACGACTTAAAAAGTAGCAAACAATGTAACGATGCTGCCAAGAAAGGCAACAAAATGATAGGTATCATTTCCCGCACTATCTCGTACAAATACCCACATAGTATGATCAAGTTATGCAATGCATTTGTGAGACCGCATCTCGAGTATTTCGTTCAATTTTGGTCTCCATATCTTTGAAAATACGTTATTAAATTAGAGAAGGTTCTTCGCAGAGCTACCAAACTAATCCCTTCGTTGCGGAATAAATCGTATGAAGACAGACTACGTGAACTCCATCTTTATTTGCTAGAGTCAAAGGCGACATGACTGAAGAGTGGAAGATTATGAAGGGTAAGGAAAACGTCGGCCGAGCGAGCCTTTGCACTCCGATCTCTAACAGACGGAGTGACAAGGAACAATGGGAACAAAATCGCAGGGAATCTTTTCTCACTCGATATCACGCATAATTTTGTTCGTGTTCTACCACGTATAGAGTAGAACAAACTTCCAACGGTGGTTGTTAACAGCAAAACAATCACAACGTTCAAGTCTCGGCTCGATAAGTTCAATATAAATCGTCTATAAATAGCTAAACCGTTCCATTTCTTGATGTTATAAAAACAGAGATGACACATGAAGCTCTCTTAGACGTTCTACTTCAGAACTAATCATTGTGCTATCAAAAGGCAACCTAGTTTGGGCCAATAGGTCTGATATTGTCTTCCTTCACATGTAAACACTTGCAATTGTAAACACTTTGTAAGCTCACCAACAAAGCGGACTGTGAGCAGGATCGCATAACTATCTAAAAGAATATTATTAAACCAGTGGACTGGTCTGATAAGTGGCAAATGAACTTTAATATTAAAAAATGCACTTTATACACGTCGGATCACAAAATTAAAATTCTGCTTATTGGCAGACCAGCCTATGACTGAAGTCGACCAACAACTGAAGCTGGGAATATCAATCACCAAAGATCTCAAGTGGTAAAACCAAGTGGAAGCTACCACAAGAAAGACCATAAAGTCTTTGGCTTTATACCCAGACACTTCCATTACAAGCCCAGTGACATCGTCCCTCCGTTACATACCTCACTCGTCAGGCCTCAAATGGCTTTTGCAGAATATTTTTGATCCTCTCACTTAAGAGGGGATAATAACAAGATGGGACGTGTTCTGCACCGAGAAACAAAAATTATTCCAGAACTGAGAAATGAAACACCGGCAACGACTTGGCGAACTGAAGCATAAATTACTTGAAAGAAAAAACTTAGAGGTCAGTAAATAAAAAAAATCAAATAGATAACTAGGTTTACTAGAGTTAGCCCTGAAGGCCCCTCTGATCGAGAAAATACCACAAGGCATAGAAACGATGGACAAAAACTGCAGCTAAAACCATTAGGAACATCAGTAGCCGAGAACTTTATTCCAGTAGAGATACTAACAATTTCGAACCGTTTACCACATGATGTGGCTAACAGTGGTAACGTAAACACATTTAAAAAACATCTCGACAAACATTGGAGACTAATCCATCCCCTACTAAGATACAGATACAGACACTAGGCCGCATCCCCCAGAAAGGGGGTGGCCGACGGCAAGGTGCACCTCAG
The DNA here is from genome assembly GCA_016164225.1 of Gammarus roeselii. Lineage (NCBI taxonomy): Eukaryota > Metazoa > Arthropoda > Malacostraca > Amphipoda > Gammaridae > Gammarus > Gammarus roeselii. The sequence continues at coordinate 6,019 of SDVV010044300.1, forward strand.
ACCCTCAAACGCTCACACTCACACAACTTAGCCCTTCTATGCTAAAGGCTCCGGCCGGTAACCCCGCAACACACACTCTGGGTCACAAATGCAGTCTGAGGATCCGTTGTCAGCAGCAGGGCCCGACAGTTTTCACTGGTTTACCCCCGCCACGTCATAATGGCCGCCCCACCCGCCACCCACGACCATCCCGACAACGGGATGTCAAGGGCGGGAAAGCACATCAGAGTAGCGTCAAAATCAATAATTCCCCACTCACGCCTGTTCATTGCACGCTCTCTCGCTACTTCCACATTCATGTCTCTCCCTAACGCCTGCTTCACACCAACCATCCACCCAAACTTCGGTCTACCTCTAGGCCTGCGACCATTTGCCTCCGCATTCATCGCCGTTTTCACCAATCTCCCATCATCCATCTTCTCCATGTTCCCGAACCATCTCAGAACACGCAAATCCACTCTGTCCTCCGACTTCTTCACCGTCCCTGTTCTGATTCAAACCACGTCGTTGGTGCCTGTCTCTCAGCGTTACTCCAGCCATGCTCCTCACAAATTTAATCCCGAAAGCATTCAACCTTCTTCTCTCCTCTGCTCTCACCCCTCAAGTCTCAGCTCCTTAGAGCACAGTTGGGACAACACCCTCATACAGCCCTCTCTTTGCTTCCATCCCCAACGTCCTATAACTCATTACACTTTCAGTGCACCCAACACTTAACACTCCTCCACCACTAGCGCCTTCACTTCAGTTTTCACTAGTTCCAGCCCACATACTTAAAACAACAAACTTTCTCCAATAGCTCTCCATTTTGGGGGACACTAATAATGTCAGCAGCAGGGTCCGACTGTTCTTGACAGTTCTTGAGCATCTCATTACTTTACTCTTACTCACGTTCACTCGAAGCTTCCTTCTCTCACACACTCTACCAAACTCAGACACTAGCCTGCATAGCTTCTCCTCTGAATCCGAAACCAGGGCCGTATCATCAGCAAATAGCAACTGGCTCAATTGCCAACTCCGCCCATTCGCTTCCAACAGTTCCAAGCCGAGACACAGCACACTCGCGTTCACCTCCCTGACCACTCCATCCATATAGAGGTTGAACAGCCACGGAGACATCACAGCCTTGTCTCAGTCCAACTTTCACTGTAAACCAATCACTCACCTCGCTTCCCACTCTGACACATGCTCGGCTGCCAACATAGAAACTCTACACCGCTTTCAACAGATGCCCGCCCACTCCATACAAACGCATCACCCTTCACAGCGTTTCCCTGTCCATCCTTTCGTATGCCTTCTCGAGATCCATGAAGGCCAGAACACATCCTTTTCTTTGGCAAGGTACTTCTCACAGACCTGTTTCACTGCAAAAATCTGATAGGCACACCCTCTACCACTTCTAAAGCCACTCTGTTCCTCTCCAATTACGCAGTCCGTACTCTTTAATCCTTTTGATCAGCACTCTCCCGTACAACTTACCAACCACACATAACAGACTGATACCTCTCGAGTTGCAGCATTCATTTTTATCTCCTTTGCCCTTATCTAGGCTGGGCTGTACTGCAAACTTAAATTCGGAGTACTGCTACAATGAACTTTTTACCCCGTTCTAGACCTACTACTACTACTACTACTATTACTACTACCACCACTGCATCTACTTGACATGAAGATATCCTATGAATGGATTTTTTTTTTCAGCGCGTTAAGTCACATGACAGCAACAAAGTCCCAACCTTTCTTATTAGAGATGCAATTAATTGTATAATGCGTCTAAATTCCCCAATTAAGCCAAAATATCTATAGGAGTGCTCGCATGTCACGTGCTGACTATCACATGCATTCAGTATTTTATGAAAATGTTATTAAAACACCTCCTCATCGAGAAAACAGGATACATGGAATGCACTTGTATGCATTCATTACACATGCGCATCCTGTACATCCCAAACTGAACACATCATGCTAACAGCAAGTGTTATTTGGTATCAACTGATTTGCAACATATCAGTCGGAAGCATCAGGGATCAAATTTCACTCATTCAGTCAACACCCTCTTCTTCAATGGAAGGAGACAGGGTCAACCGCAGAGACCGGGTTGTGGTATTTAGCTTGCTTTTAGAATAAGTTCTGGATAAGGCAAAAGTGACGGGGCGGAAAAGTTTGACTCCCTCTCTCATGATGGCCCTTAGCCAATAAACGATTAGTGCACTGTACCTCGGATTAGCAGACTTGGCCACGGAATGTTGGAACCAATTTACTTGATGGTAGCTTTGTAGTTTGACAATTGGTAAATGTTCCGATTTCTGAACGGTAACTATGCAAGCGAAAAATAATATATATTGATGTACAAACGGAAGGGCAATATTTTTTCAGCCTAAATCTATACATAAATATGAACAAATTTGAATTTCGTTTAATGATAAGCCAAGACCAGCTGTTGTGCGTTTCTCGCTATTAACCTCCTAATGAATAATTTGGGTAACTAAGTCAGAAATAAAACACTCACAATTGCTACGGTACTTTAATCAACGAGTCAGTGAAATCCTAACATACTCAACGATAAAGGGATCAAATATCCTACACCAATACTCAACTTTAGGTCCTTCTGCGGTGGCCGCCCGTGTTGGTCTGGTTTGTGCCCCCTGCCCCTTCACTAACTGTACCCAATCACTAAAAATCTTACAAAAGGGGAGGCGCCTCGCGTTAATGCTTGAGAGTGGAATTGTCCAATGAGAAAAGCTCGTCCTTTAGCTAACGGCTAAAGGGCGTGTCCTCGGATTTACTGGTGTCCCAATGGCACCCAAGTTATTTTATTCTTTTTATACTTAACACATGGCTCTCATGCAATTCTATAGCAGGGACCGAAATGCTGACCTTTCCACTTGTTGTACAGTCACAAATGGCATACACTTACAAAGGCTCTCGTCTACGCAACCTAACACGGGACAGACGTTATCCTAACAGACACAAGAAACGATGACGTCTCCACTTGATTGACAGGCACATATGGCCACACTTACAACGGTTCTCGTGCGAGTAAAAGAAATACACAAAACGTACAGATTTAAAACTAGGCATCAATGTATATATCAACACGACGGAGTTATTTAGTACACAAAACTATCCTACGCTTACAGAAGTACAGTTTGGAATCCTACCCAGGGCCCGTAGTCGTTGACAGAAGCGACTATATATGAATATATATAAACCGATATGCAAAGTGTATAACACAGCAAAATGTTATGAATCATTATATAGAGTTCACGGCAACATAACGCAAAACTGAATAAATGGGATCGGATATGAACGGTAGCGTACATCTTATTTTTATATCTGAACAAAAGCACGCAAACATTTCAGGCAAATGTTACGACAAAAGAAAAATCAAGGCAAATTTATAGTACACAATGAATTTGCTTACGAATTGTTTGACAGAGTACCCCAATGTATGATCGCAATATTATGTCATCTGGATATTATGTTATCAAACATTTGGTAAGCGTTCCTAACTCTGAATAACAAACCCAAGCACGTTGGTTAGCTATAAGGTAGTCATGGTCTGTGTGGGTCGGCCACTGCCATACATGTAATTATGTTCCCGGTCAGGCCTATTACAGACGATGCATTACTCCCTGTTATGAGTTCGTTGAAAGAGGGCAATAAAGTAAACAACTCTATCTGAATGAGTTGAACTTTAAAGATCAAATGGGAAGACTGTTGAAGGGAATGGGACTGTATGCAAGCGGCATGTAATCATCTATTCACACGCACGTCCCTGGACACGTGCAGAGTTTTACAACCGACCGAGAGTACAAAGTTGAAGATCTCTAACCAAGATTACAGCTCTGTGACCGAGCTGATCAATAGAATCTGTGCCACAGTATGCTCTGTGACCGAGCTGATCAATAGAATCTGTGCCACAGTATGCTCTGTGACCGAGCTGATCAATAGAATCTGTGCCACAGTATGCTCTGTGACCGAGCTGATCAATAGAATCTGTGCCACAGTATGCTATGTGACCGAGCTGATCAATAGAATCTGTGCCACAGTATGCTCTGTGACCGAGCTGATCAATAGAATCTGTGCCACAGTATGCTCTGTGACCGAGCTGATCAATAGAATCTGTGCCACAGTATGCTCTGTGACCGAGC